>ML790292.1:237633-265097 GCA_009831015.1 Picea engelmannii | reverse complement strand
GGGGGGGGGGGGGGGGGTCCGAAAAGTTTTTTAAAGGAGGAACTCATTTCTACGGTCCAACAGTGGGCGCGTGGATGGATGGTTGACAATACTTTTTGGACCCCCTCGACCATTCTCTTTTTAACAATGGGGGGGGTCCGAAATGAAATGGTTTTCTCGTGGACCCCCTACTCTAACATGGCAGGAATCTATTACACTTTTCTGGTACACCACCATTGTATCATGACATCACTTTCCACTTCTTCCCCTACAAGTCCTATCTCATAAATCTGTCAGTCCATCCCCCCTATTTCACCCGTCACAAGTCCCCTCACCATTTTTGGTCTCCAATCAACACCCTCCACGTCACCTGGTCGTACTCGTCACCCTCTTTTCACCTGCCATCTCAATCTCCAAATGACACATTGGCCATTTATTACAGGTTAACTTATCCGTTAAACTTGTTGATCTGTCCCCTGCACCCAATAGGTATTCGTTCACCCAAAACTATCCCTGCTCCTTCATTCGCTCATTGCTCATCTTATCCTCCAACCAAAAAAATTCCTTGTCTCCTCTCTGATTCAATCAGCATCCCAACCACAGCCATTACCATTAATGTTTTGTTTGAATTGCAAGTATTCTTCACAGTGATGACGCCAAAATCCAAGAAAGCAGAAGCTAGGGAAAATCCATTCCTCCCACCTCCTGTCGACCTCAACAAGATCCCATTGGCCGACAAAGATCATCTAATATCAGACACAAGGTGCGAAGTTGACTTCGTGTATTTGTAGTCGTGGCTCAAAGACACTTTCTTAGATCAAAGCAATGAAATCAGGCTCTGGGAGTCCAATCTTCCTCTATATATTTTCCCCCAGGTCCATCATTTCCCTGAATTTTCCCTCAAATTCCAGGCTCATTACCTTATCGACCAGAGAGCCATAGTCTCGTCATCGGGAGAAACTTTGTTCTTCATCACACCAGAGGCCATTGATCAGATGATGCAGATACCCAGAACTGAATCTGCCTCCCCTTTCAATCTCGAAATCATAACAGAGTTATACTAGAAACTATCTTTTCCTCAAAGAGCCCAGATATTTGAATTTTTCCTCTCACAGGACGCTCAGTTCCCCAAGTCAAATTCCTCATATCCTTCCTCCCTGTTCTTAGAAAAGGGAAACCAAGTCATTTCATGACTCTATTGTCTGCTTGGTTATTTTTCAGACGAATGGGTGGATGAACCTATATTGGGTTTTCAGTCCATTTTCTCTACCGAGGAAAAACCCACCACTCAATTCGACTACAGCACTTTCCTAGTGGAGAACATTGATGAGAAATTTTCAAAGTTTTCCATAGAGGGCATGTTTCAATACTCCTCCATACTAGCTTACATGTTCGTCTTCTTTCAAGCGGATAGGTTCTCTTTCTCGATGCAGAAAATGGACAAGGATGGGAAGCCGTAGGCGGTAACATCTTGGACTTTGCTGCTCAGATGGAATTCCACAGAGTTCAGTTTCAAACATTTCATCGAACAGTTTTACCACCTAGTGGTGAACATGCTCAATGGCAGACCATAACCAAGAATAAATGAGGAGATTCAGAGGATTTTACACCTCTCAGACCTTGCAAAAAATCGAAGATTGGTATATTTACCAAAATCACACTAAGATCAGAATATATGGATGCGAGTTAGCTCCATACAAGATGCCCAAGTATTTACCCATGAGGGTTTTTTCCTTGGAGTACATAATATAGATGATAAATTCAAACGACATACACTTTGTGTCTCTGAAAAAGAAACAGTAGCTTAGAATTAAAGGGAAAATAGGGTCTTTTATCTGCAATAGCCAAGGCGTCGAGGAAGAAGCAGATAGGTTTCTGAAGGAAATGAGGTTCGATGCTAGTTTCCTGTGGAAATATGACCTGTGCGGGATCATTTTAGAGATGAGGGTTAAGAATAACAACATTCCATATGTTCATTCACCCAAGCCTGAAATAGAGAAGTTCGCAAATCAAATGGAGTGGGAGGTGAACACTCTGGAAGAGACAGAACATCAATCTCCTCCTATTGTTATCTCACAAACAAACACGCCACAGGTTCCAAAGGAGAAAAGGCCCAAGAAGGATACTTCACCTTCTATCACTGAAGTCTTGGCCGAAGATTTCCAATTACACACCAAAAGGCCAAAATCCATGTTGGCAAATATTTAATAGATAGCGAATGCTTGTCATTGATGGAAAGTACAGCAATGAAGATGGCATGAGTACAGAAAGTAATAAATGGGAATTATGAGAAGACATTGCAGAGAAGATTTGAGATTCGAATAAGATCAGAAGATATAGTCCATAGGATTGTTGGTAGATCATCGATGGAAAGATCAGAGTAAGAATAACAAAGTAAGCTCACGAGGAGAAGCATTTCTGATCATTGGATCCCATTCAAAATTCCCGAAAGAAGGAGGACCATCAGATCTGTTAGTAGACAAGAAGAACGCATAGAAGAGGAGGACAAATCTCAGGAATCAGATCTGAGCATCAGATTCAATCATCATTGGATCATGAATGACTTACACATTCATTAAAGTGCAAGGAGAAATGGTCTCACAAAATCCCGAAAGAAGGAGGATCGTCCATCTTTAGGCAGGACATGTGGCGAAATATCATCATCTCGCTGACTGGAAAGACAAAGGAATGGGGTTCCCTAACCTCTTGAATTCACGATATGCGAAATTGCGAAACTATCTTAGCCGTCAGTTCGAGGTTTGTTCTAGACCGTTGATCTGAGCTCCATCTCGGAGCTTCGCCTATCACAACTTGGAGAGGTAAGAAACATAACCATCGAAATCACGATATGCGAAATCGCGATTTAATCCCAGCCGTCAGATCAAGGTGTGTTCTGGACCGTTGATCTGAGCTCCATCTCGGAGCTTCACCTATCGTGACTTGGAGAGGTGAGAAACATAACCATCAAAATCGCGATATGCGAAATCGCGATTTAATCCCAGCCATCAGATCAAGGTGTGGTCTGGACCATTGATCTAAGATTCATTTCAGAGTTTCGCCTATCGCAACTTGGAGTGACAAGAACCTCTATCGAAGGAATCGCGAGATGCGAATTCACGATGATATCTGGACCGTAGATTCATTGAGATCGTGGACCGTTGATCTAAGCTTCATTTCATAGTTTTTCCTATCACAACTTGGAGTGACAAGAACCTCCATCGAAGGAATCGCAAGATGTGAATACATGATGAGATCTGGACCATAGATTCATCAAGATCATGGACCATTGATCTCAACTCCATCTCGGGGTTTCGGGGATCGCGACTTGGAGAGTTGAGATGCCTCATCTCCAGACTCACGAAATGTGAATTCGCGAAAAGCACTTTTTGCATAAGCGCTTGGTCATGGCCATGGTCATATAGAGGAAGGAGATAGTGCAGAAAAGCTATGTATCGGAGCTTTGGAGATCGCGACATGAAGTGTCGAGACACTTGGCCACAGGAATGCCAAAATGTCGAAACCCAATTTAAAGGAAAGATTAATAAATTTAATCCAATAGTGCAGATAAACTTAAATATGATTGGAGGGCTATTTTTCTCTCTCACAGTTAATTCATCAGTTACGAATCAATTAGCAAAATTGATTCATGATTCCTGATCAGTTGGCGTTTCAGTTGCTTAGACGTTTTTATTTTTTCGAAGAAGATGGGTAGTGTAACTATTGTGTGGGTTGTGCATAAAATAAAAAGATACAGACAGTGCGAGGTTGGTTGTTCTGGATGAAAAATGAATTAAACTGTAAGAAAGGGAAAATCACAGGATGCACAGTGTGAGACTGAAAATATGCACAGTGTGAGACTGAAAATGTGCGCAGTGTGATATAAAACTCAGAGAAGAGTAACAGATGAGGAAAATATTTGAAATGGAGCAGAATGACAGAACAAGTTGAAGCAGAGAAGAATTGCAGAATAGACAAAGGAAGAGAAGAATTGCAGAACAGTTAGAAGAAGACCAGATTTACAGAATAGAGAAGAAGAGGCAAGAATCGATTTATCTGTGTAGTTGTTTGTTTATTTATTCATTCATATTCCAGGGTGGTTGGGAGGTGCTAGGGAGGATTGTTGTCCTCGGAGGTTCAAGTGGGATCTTGAACATAGGGAGTTGTAGCTTCCATCTGGTTGCATCCAGAGAAACCAGGGTGGCAGGGTGGTGCAGGGGAGAACAAGTGTTCTCTGTTATACAGGTTGGAGCCTTTGTAACTGGAAGTTGGTGCTTCCATCCAGTTGGTGCTGGAACATTAGGGGAGTTGGTGCTTCCTTCTATTGGGTGCTAGAGAAACAAGAGATTCGGTGCTCTCAAACAAGTTGCAGCTTGTAAAACAGAGGTAGCAGCCTCACATTAAGTTGGTGCTCAATTATAGATGATGTACAGAACTTAAAATACTGCCTATCATTTCAAAGAAGAAGAGGTTTTCTCCCTTTATGGGTTTCCTCGTGAAAATATGTCTCTATGCATACCTTATGTGTGACTGATGTTCTTTACTTTTACTATCCATATGTTGTATAATGTTGATGATCACTTGAAGAAAGATTAAGAATGTTTTAATAGACTTAAAAAACATTAAGCACAATAACAACTGATTCACCCCCCCCACCTCTCAGTTGTCTTAGTAATTTCAACAACCCAGTCATACAATTGACACGGCTAGTGAAAAGGGAACCCAATCCACTACAGCTATGAAATATGATCAGTCACCACTTATCTCTAGCAGCCAGTAGATCACATCTACTTCTTCATCCAAGAAGCAGATGGATACTTCATTAATCAACCAGCCAAAACAAGGACGCATCAAATTGAGCATTTTTTAGAAATATGACCTGATCAAGAAGAGGAATCAAACGCTGACCAGCATCACTTATGCTCATTTTTGGAAATAGACTTCCATGGCACAGCACAGACTATTTTTTGTGTTTGATATAGAGAAAGGTAGAATGCACATGGCTTATATGTAGGCACAGGTGCCCGACCCAAAGCCAATCACTGACTACAAAAGGGAAACGTTTGAGTTCCACACCAAATATATACACCTGGACAATCAAATGTATCTGCATAGGCAAACTGGAGAAATGGTTTTCTCCACTTTGGAAAATGCTTCTAATTTGGCTGCTAAACTACAAGTCTCTCTGAGCAATGTTCAGACACAGTTACAGTTAGAAAAGATATCATCCTTTGCAAAGGATAACAAAATTAAAATGTTGGAAGAATTGGTCCTTAAGATCAGGTATGACCCCTCGAATGTGAAAGCAGTCAAAGAGATGCTCAAAAAGAAAAATGTTGATATAGCATATCTGAGGAAAGAACTGAAATTGCCACCAATGGAAGATGCACAAGCAAAGGAGATAGTTGAGACAGAAGGTGAGAAGGACGATATTCTCAAGTTGATCATGGAGCAGAATGCACAGTTGAAATAAATGGAAGCAGAACTAGAAAGGTTAGTGAACGAGAAGGAAAAATCAACGCCTATGGAAGTCATTCCATTGAGTGCATTTCCACTCATAGGGGTAAGCACAGCATCTATAGAAGAAACCTCCACAGCAAAAATTCCCTCAGAAACTCCATTGACAGCTCTGGAAAAGAGTGTGGAATTAGCTAAATCCATGGAGGAAATGGACTTGCAAGAGACAAAAATTAGCAAACTAAAAAAGGAGTTTGAGGATCTTCAGCAGCTCAAGTCTTCTTACCAAACAAGCTACTCCATGGAGAAGCAAACATCAGACAAGCTCAAACAAGAATTGCAACAGCTTTGAAAGAAAACAGTGGCGGGCAAGACACTTGTTGAGGCCAAGGAAAATATTTGGATGGATATCTCCAAATCCATAAATGAAATATGCCTTATGGTGCAAATCATGTTGGAGAAAAAAGAACTGGTACAGAGAAGTAGGCAGGCTATTGAGAAAATAACAGGGGATTTGGGAGAAATGCCCACAGAAGCCACTAAGGTCATTAGATTCCTGAATTCAAAAACCAAGGAATAATTAGATGATTTGAAGATTGAATACAGGAAGGAAACCATCCTTGAATTCAAGAGGGTTTTGACCAACGGAGGACTTATGTTGCAGTTGGAAGAGAAAGTCCACACTATGGACGCAGGAGTTCAAAGATTTTTCAGTAAGATCGAAGCTTTGCAGAAGAAAGGTCTCTCGGACTTAATGGTCCTAAATGAAAAGTTAATGACCCTTCCTTATTATAAACAGAAGCTGGCCATGGTGGCCAAAGATAGTTCAAAATTTTTGGGAATACAGGGCATCATAACAGGCAAGGCGTTCTTAGAAACTTTACAGTCAGACATCAGCATACAGCACGAGATCCGGTATATTTTCATCGTCAAGCCATTTTTTTCCAAGTACACAGAGATGGATGAAATATACCAAAGATTACTCAAATTCATTATTCCCAGTGAGCTACGATGGGAAGAGCTATGCAATTTGATCGAGTAGGAGATGAGGTGTCCAAGTCTAGTGAGAAATCAGATCAGACAAAGTCATGCAGATGACTCACCAATGGCCTTCCCCAAAATCATCTTGAACAATTTTACACATCATTAACAGTCCCTAAAGTTTTGTATCTTGTTGAGTTAGTTAGTTAAATTTAAAATCTGCCACGTCCTGATCATTAATGACAGGGTCATTTTAACTTTTACTATAAATATTTCCAACTTAGAAGTATTGAGGGTTGTTGATCTTTACGCTCGAGCAAGCTCTAGTTGTTGTAATTTATCAAGAATTTATTCCAGTAATACAAAGAGAAGTTTCACGGGATTCCTGCATGTCAATTGTTGGTGAAGTTCTCTATGTCTGTATACAAGTTTTTCCTTCTCAGTTATCATATTGTCTTTCTAAAATATAATTTGTAAAGGAAGTTAAAGTTGTAGAATTTACCATTGTGTACTCTATTCTTAATCTTTTATAGAGTTAAATGTTTTTCCTTTGATTTTATAACAAATAAATTCTTAAATGCTTTTTTGTTTTAACTAATATCTCACCTTTTCAGCAATACACCATTTTTATTCCTAAAGAATCCAGCATTAGCACTATCTCACCCTATGAAACGAATCTTGTAAAGGTTGTCTTTAACTTCTATCTTTAAAAAATAGATCCCATAGCCCAATGTAAGCGTAAGTGATGTTCAGCCACTTCATTCAAAAACAATACAAACAACTCAGTTATATTCTTTCTAACTAGCCTAAAATCTTGAAAACTCAAACAAATATAAAACTCACAGAGAGATCCCTCTCTAGAACTATTAGGGCTAGCTTCCAATTTCGAAGCGGTTAGTTAAGGTTACCTCTGATAATTTTCTTCTTACCTCATAACAACCTCTGGGAATTTACAAAGTGATAACATAAATGGCGACCATACTAAGGATGAACTGAAACAAACTTTCCACCCCTTGTTTTCTTTCCCCTAGAACAAAGACGACGTTATTTATGGAAAAAACACAAACCCTAATCTTTACCTAGAAATAATGTTCAAAGTTTGTGTATAAATAACCAAAATCTCCAAAGGTAGAATAAAATCAATATTTCTGGCTCCCAAACGAATTTCTACCAGATCTCATCCTGACCCAGAGCCTGCAATAGTAATAGATAATCCTAAAAGACTACTCAGGAAGAAAAGCACTACAGAAATTTCGAGGATTAATAGCCCACTTCCGAGGTCTTTTTCCATCCCAGAAAAGTTATTTGTTCTTCCAGACCTTGAGTCTAAGATACCCTTTTGAACAAGTCTTTTCAGGACAAAATATGACAGTTTTGTCAGTGAAACTGTAGTGTCCCCTTTCACTACCGAGGCTTTCAAACCTCTCGCTAACCAATATGTGCATGGACTTTTACATAAAACATACAGAATTGTATAATCACATGCGTAACAGCAAAGAGATACATTTTAATTCTCAAAATAAACATATAGTTACTGTTATGATTAGACAATCCATAGCTTTCAACAGTAAATCATTTACACAACGGAAAACATGATAACAGATCCATTACAGTCATGATAAAATGTGGTAAAAATATAATTAGATACTTATCTTGTAGCAGTGGATAAATCCACCAACCAAATGCAGACCTTCCACAAACCTCCCAGTCGTAGACCGCATTGCTCCTCAACTCAACAGTGGGTCACCCCCGAGCTGGGACTGAGCTCCACCCCAGGGCAAGGAATCCTCGGCTAGGTTGAGGTTACAGGGAAAACAACACTGGAATATCTGGAAGGATTCTTCCCAAAGATGCCATCTTACGCCCACTACTGCCAGACTCTCATTCCCCACATGCCTGTTCCGCCCAGGAGTATACACCTTCGCACGCACAGTCCATCGGTGCTAACCTCCCTCTCTGGGTCTCGGTAATAGGCCGGATCAGGAAGTCTCAGAGCTCGTAGCTGGTGCTGGGCACTCTCTGGAAGAAACCACTTCCCAGCAAACTCTTTCACCTGGACAGAGTTGCTCGCAGGCCAACAAGCCTCACGCAGTCCAGAACTGCGTGCCACAACAAACACAGGGAAAACAGACACAGGCTTCCCAAGAACTAGTTCAGCAATCACAAGATATTCTCATGGTCAATATTTCTGAACAAGGTTCCACGCACAAGCTCGCTCAGCTTTTCCTGGGCAAACAGAGACTCTTTCCCGAAATTGACATGGACATTTCGTTCAGGGAATGCACACACTGGTTTTCTCTCACAGACAGACTCCACGGCTCTGAACAAGGGTAAACACGCATTCTTTAGCACCCAACATAGGCTTCCTCTCAGTAACAGACATACACGAGGTCTCTTGCAGACTGACTCCTCCAACTCCTGCTCAGGGCAATCAGGTCAAATGGAATGCGAGAGATCCCCCCCACGGTTGTTCCTTTCTGTTTTATTTGCATGCGTCAGGGTGGACATTTGTCACCCTGGGAACTGCATGCATTCCATCTGCCTGCCTCCCTGTACACGCCTTTCCTTTTTTCTAGGAACTTAGGATAAAATAATATGCACATGGATTTTTTAGGAAATAATATTAAAATATTATACCCAGGCTTAAGCCCCCTAGGCTTAGCCCCTAGTCTCAACACTTAGCCCCTTTTCCCACCTTCCAGCCCCTAATCCCTTTCCCACTATGTGGATGCTCAGTCCCCCTTCACTCATTCATCATGGTCAGTCTGCACCCGGCGGTGTTTATATTTTATTAATCTTTCTGCATACATACAAGTACAACAACAGGCTCCTGGCCTTCAACACTTAGGCTCCCTGGCCTAAAAAACACATAAGCCTACCATATTATACAAAACTTGGCTCACCAGCCTATAGAACATGTTTACAATTCTTTTCATATATCATGATTTGAAACGGGGCTCGGCCTTGGGGACACTACAATCCCCCTCCCCTTATTTTTGCGTTGTCCTCAGTGCAACTTACACTGTCTCTGCAAGACTTTCAAAATTTTCAAAAATATGCGAGTACTCTGCCCGCATTACTTCTTCATGCTCCCATGTCGCGTTTTCAGGACCGTACCAGGTCCAATGTACCTTTACAAGCTCTATAACTCGATTCCATAGCTGTTTGATTTTCCTGTCCAATATGCGCACAGGATGCATTTGCAGGACACCTTCTGGTTCCACCTGAATCACAGTCCAATCGATAATGTGATTAGCATCAGGTACATATTTCTTAAGCAGTGAAACATGAAACACATTATGTACATTCATAGATGCACGTAATGCAAGCATGTATGCAACTGGCCCAATCCTTTCCAGGATCTCAAATGGCCCACAAAATCTTGCTGCCAACTTGGCGCAACTTCCAAGCCTCAGGGAACTCCTGTTAGTTTTCACTATCAGGAAAACATGGTCACCCACTTTGAATTCTCTATGGGTTTTGTTAGCACTCTGTAAATTTTCCCAGAGGTTGAAAAAGAACGAATCCACAAAGGTAACTTTATCCAACCACTTTTAAAGCTGGGATCTAGCCCTTCCAACTTCAGAGAGGGATCTCTCTATATGATTTAGCTTTGTTTTTAATTTAGATATTAGGCTAGGTAAAGGAACAAGTTTGTTTTGTTGAAAAAGGGTTTATAAATTGGTTGAGACTGTCTACACATCCATCGGGCTATGGGGTCTGTGTTTAAACAACTATGAGATAAAACCAGAAACGCCAAAGAAGACTTTCACAGGGCGAGATAATGTACTCAACTGGATCTTTCAGTAATTTAAATGATGGACAGAAGAAAATATGAGATAAATAACTTCAACTAACAAGCAGTTAAGAATTTCTTAATCGAAGATATTAGAAGAAAAACATTCAAATCTTTAGAATCGGAAACAGGGTATCAAAGATAAATCCTGCAACATTACGTTACTCTTCAAGATTAGTTCTAGAAAACAAAATGATTACTGAGAAATAAAAACATTCAACTTAGAAAATTAACATCACCAGTGAACACACACAAGAATCCTGTAAAAGTGTCTCCTCTTTATTAATGGCAGATCTTCTTCAAAAATATTACAGTTTCATAGCGATAGGGTGTGCGAATCAAAAACCCTCAATACTTCGAGAGTTGAAGTATATATAATTCAAATTACAAACATTCCTGTCATAACTGATCAGGACGTGCTCATTCTATTTTTAGTCTAACTGCTTAACTAATCAAAAATTGTTTGATGACTCGATACAACTGCATGCGGAACTTCTGGGGTAGACCGTTGGCGAAGTTCCTTCGCGACCTCTTCTGACTGGATAGGTGAGTGGATGTGACAGCTCATCTGCTAATCTAATAGATCACAAATTTCTTCCCATCTGAGATGACTTGGCACTATGACTTTAAGTAATCTCTGGTACACTTCATCCATGTTTGTATATTTAGCAAATGTAGGCTTAGTGAGGAATATATATTTGATCTCGTGTTGGATACTAATATCCAACTGCAGGGCCTCCATGAATGCTTTACCTGTGATACTCCCTTGTACCCCTGCAAACTTGAAACTGTCCTTAGACACTTCAGTCAATCTTTTCTTGTAATCAGGGAGTGTCATTAATTTGTCATTAATGACTTTCAGACCAGGTAGACCTTTCTTTTGGAGAGCATCAATCTTATTGAAAAACTTTTTTACTCCCTGATCCATGACTTGAACCTTTTCCTCAAGCTGAAGCATTATACTTCTCTTGTTTAAAACCCTTTTTACTTCGATTATAGTCTCTCTTCTATCCTCGATCTTTAGTTCTTCTAGTTCCTCTCTGGTCTTGGAATTCAGGAACCTGATGATCTCATTTACTTGTGCAGGCATGTCTCCCAGTTCCACTCTTATTTTCTCAATAGCCTGTTTGCTCCTTTGGAGCAACTCATTTTGTTCAAACATGATTTGAATCATGGGCCAGATTTCATTGATGGACTTGATGATGTCTGTCCATACAATCTCTTTGACCTCAGCCAAAGTCTTCCCTGCCATTGTTTGCTTTTGGAGCTGTTGTAACTCCTTCCTAAGATGCTCTGTTACCTGCTTTTCTTTGGATAAGATTGTATGAAAGGAATTTTTGAGATCTTGGAGGTTCTCCACTTCTTTCTTAAGCCTGCTGATTTCTGTATCTTGCAGGTTCATTTTCTCCATGGACTTGGCAAGGTCTGATGTTCCTTCTGGTAGTGACACTGGTGTGGCAGAGGGGATTGTCGTCACTGTTGTTGTGCTCAATTCGACAATTGGGATAGCACTCAATGGAATGCCTTCCATTGGCTTTGTTTTCTCTTTCTCCTTTAGGAGTCGCTCCATCTCAGCCTCCATCTCCTTTAGCTAAGCATTCTGCTCCATGCGTAACTTTAGCATCTCATCCTTCTCACCTTCCTTTTCTGCTATCTCATTCGCCTGTGCATCCTGTGTGAGCGGGAGTTTTAGCTGTTTTCTTAAGGATGCGATGTCAGCATTTTTCTTTTCTATCATCTCTTCTGTAGCCTTGACATTCGCAGGGTCATAACCGATCTTGAGGACCAGCTCCTCCAACATCTTGATTCGTTTGTCTTTCACGAAAGATGATTATTTCTCCATCTTGAGTTGTGTCTGAGCGTTGTTCAAAGACACCTGAAACTTTGCTGCAGAAGCTGAAGCGTGGGCCAATGTGTGAAAAATCATCTCCCCTGTTTGTTTGTGCAGATCCATCTGATCTGTTGGATGCACGTCCTTCACCTGGAATTCGAACGTGGCCCTTTTGTAATCTGAGATCACCTTGGGATCCGGTACCTGTGCTTGGAGGTAGACCATGTGCATCCTACCCTTTTCTGTGTCAAATGATGAAAGAAGACTATGTTGAACTGTGGACGACTGCTTCCAAAACTGGGCATAAGTACTGCTAGTGAGGGTCTGGTTCTTCTTCTTGATTAATTCATATTTTTCGAAAATGCCCAACTTGGGCCCAGTTTTACTTGGCTGAGTATCCAGGGGAGAGTCTGTGGATTTTTTCGGTATTGTTGTTGTAATCTCTTTATGTTGGCTCAAACCGAAAGGCAGAATGACTAGATTGACCCCTGTGGTAGCTACTGTGGTAGGTGGGACCTCTTGTTCTATTGTCGCACCAGGCGTTGAAACTATCTTTGGCCTCTTGGTGTGCATTTGGAACTCTTCTGATGACACCTCTGTTATCGGAGGAGACGATTCCTGTCGAGGCCTCTTCTCCTTGGGGACCTGAGGTGTGGTAGTGGGTGGCACACTCATTGAGGGAATCTGTTGTTCCACTTCAACTTGTTGCTCCATCTCAACTAAGGTGTCAGGCACCCATACTGTCTGATTAGAAAAAATTTCTATCTCGGGTTTAGACCCATGTACCTACGGGATATTCTTATTCCTCACCCGCATTTCTGAAATGATCCCGCAGGGATCATAGTGCCATGGGAAACTTACAAAGAATTTCATCTCCCTCAACATTCTGTCAGCTTCCTCCACGGCGCCTCGGCTATTGCAGATGAAAGAAACTATCTGCCCCTTGATCCTCAATTGTTGCTTCTTCTTCAAGGAAACAAAATGAATGTCATCTGAATTCATTATCTGCCTAATATATTCTAATGCAAAAATACTTACCGGCACATATTGAGGAAGTTTGTAAGACGCCAATTCGCACCCGAAAACTCTGATTTCAGTGTGGTTCTGATATAAGTACCAATCTCCAGTCTTTGCGTTGTCCGAGAGATGCAGAATTCTCTGGACTTCATCATTTATTCGTGGCTCAGACCTGCCACTCAACATGCTTACCACTAGGTGGTAAAACTGATCAATGAAAGCTTTGAAATCATATTCGACAGAGTTACGCTTCAGAAGAGAAGTCCATGCTGTGACTAGCTGGGGTCGTCCGTCTGCATCCATCTTCTGCATGGAGAAACTGAATTTGTCGGCTTGGAAGTAAATGAACATGTACGCCATCATGGAAGAATATCTGAACATACCCTCTGTGCCAAAATTCACGAATTGTTCATGAATACTATCGGCCAAGAAGGTGTTGTAGTCGAATTGAGTTGTGGGCTTTTCATCATTAGAGAAGATGGACAAAAAACCCAGGATGGGATCATCTACCCATTGGTCGGAATAGTAACCAAGAAAGGCACAAAGGGAAGAAATGATTTGGTTTCCTTTGGTGGAGAACATGGATGAAGGGTAAGGGGGATTTGTGGAAGGGAGAGGAGCAGAAGTGGGGAGGAAAAGCTCGAATATCTGAGCTCTCTGAGGAAAGGTCATTTTCTGATATAACTCAGTGAGGATTTCTAAATTGAATGGGGACGCAAATTCAGCACAGGGAATTTGCATCATCTGGTCAATATCTTCGGGAGTGATGAAGAAGAGGACGTCTCCAGATGAGGAGACGATAGCCCTCTGGTCGGGGATATAGTGGGCTTGGTATTTCAACGTGAATTCAGGGAAGTGGTGGATCTGGGGAAACATGTACAGGGGCAAATTGGACTCCCAGAGTCCAATTTCGTCGCTCTGGTCCAGGAACACCTCCCGGAGCCATGACAGAAGATCCGAAAAGTCGAAATCGCAAATGGTGTCTGCGATCAATCTATCTTTATCCACCAATGGGATTTTGTCCAAGTCAACAGGAGGAGGAAGAAAAGGATTCTCTTCTCCTTCCGCTAGCCTTGGCTTTGGCGCCATCTCTGCAACAGTACCTGCAATAAACAATATGTTATTGGGGTTGACTGGTTGTGGATGAAGGTGGCGGAAAAGCGATGGGGGCGTAAGAGTAAAAATTCCTGGTGCGATGGACGAATAGTGAATGACAAGGGAGAACGGTAATTTTATTCAAAACTGGGTCGGTTGGACGTGGGAAAATGGTCAGCATGACAACGGGTATGTTATCCAGTTATTAATGGACAACGGGCCACTTGGGGGTGACATGGCAGGTGATGATGGCCAAAGCATACGGACGGGTGACGTGGAGGCTGGTGATTGGAGGTAAAAGTCGCCAAAAGGGGTTTTTCATGAGTGAGGGACTTAGGTACTAACAACAGGGACTGACAGTAGTTATGGGATGTGACACGACCCCGGGAGCAAGTGGGACAAGTGGGCTTAGTGGAGGCTGACGTCCATGAGTGACGGGTTGTCAGATAGCATGTGGGGGATAGGACTTCTAGACCAATAGGACAATGCCACATGTAACAAGGGACCCGCCGAAAAGAATATTCATTCCGGACCCCCCCCTTTGGTTAAAAGCATAATACTAGGGGGGGTCCGAAATTCATTGTGAGCCCTAGATCTGTGCGCTTGTTTCCTGGCCGCAGATCTGAGCGCGCTCTTTAATACCCATTCTGGACCCACCCCCCCCCCCCCTCTATTAAAGGCAAAACGGACGGGGGGGGTCCGGAATCCAATATGGACCATATATTTAAGCGCTCCTCCCTGAGCCATCCAGATGAGCGCCCATGTTATTACCAATTCCTCCCCCCCCCGATTAAAAGCAAAATGGTCGGGGGGGTCCGGAATGCACTGTGAGCCGTAGATCTCAGCGCCAAGATCCAGACTATTGATAAGTGCAAGAAACATAGGCTGGGAGCGGAGACAAATGTACTTGGGGAAAAAACTTAGGATATAAAGCATTATTTGGTTTTTCCCAATTTTTCACATCTACACCACCAAGGGGACTTCCTCTAAACTATTCTAAGGCAATGGAGACATGGTGTATCTTCTTATCAATATGGTTTCATGGGTGGTGAAGAAAATCAAGCAACTAACCTACATGCTAACCTATCTTCCTAGGACTATTAACCCAGATTAAATTGTTGGGTTAAGACATTATTCTACCTAAGGGCTATCTGACCAGGATTAGACAGTCTGGTCAAATTTATTCACTAATTTAACCTAGGGGCTATCTGACCAAGATTAGACAGTCTAGTAAGATTTATTCACTAGCCTAGCAACATTAAATTTAAAAAGAACTTGGTCATGCTTGAAAGGTATGGCCAAGTTACTATTATTGCATGGGGCTTTTCTTTTCAATTCTTTTATGCCCTCTTTTACTTTTCTTTTCTTTTTCTTTCTTTTTTTTTTTCTTTTTCTTTTACAAATTATTTGAATAATGAAAAATCATTTGTCAACAAAATCACTAGATACAGATAATATTCAAGTCATCAATTGATTCCCATAATTTATGGGGTGAAACAGCGGCTCCACCTGGGGATGGTACTTGCCCTGTTAAGTGCGAAGAATCTTGGTTCCTTTCATTCTGAACGGATCTGTCTAGTAGCCTTTATTGGTTTTATTCTCAAAAATGGAAAAACAGTGATCATCAGCTTAGGGCCTTCTCTTCGGGCTTCAACCAACTGACTAATGTTCCACGCTCAGAAAAATGCAAGTGATAAACAAAAATTAAAATGGTATGTACAGTGGAGAGTGGAAAAATCAAATCTTCTACTGAGGAGGAACATAATGTTTCAGCATCCTGCCATTCACTGGTGCTCCTGGCAGATCTGGCCCATCGGCATTGTTTAGCAAAAAGGCATTGTTTCCTCTAAAAGTTTGGATCATGTATGGCCCTGTCCACAGATTGTCAAATTTCCCATGCTTTCCCTTGTCCTCGTTCCTAGCATCCCATCTCAACACCAGATCTCCCAGCTCAAAATCATCCTCCTTGGTTCATTTGTCAAAGATCTTCTTGATGTTCTCTTGGACGACCTGTGTTTTGTTGAAAACATCTTCTCTAGTCTGATGCAAATGAATCATCTGATTTATTCTTCTCTGGGAGTCATTTGGCTCAGCTTGTATCTCCTTAAGTAACTTCATGACGGGGACTCCCAAAGAAGTTGGGAAAATAGCCTCAGTACCATAGACCAGCTAGTATGGTGACATACCAATTGACCTTTTGGTGGTCAGTCTATCTTCCCATAAAGAAAATACCAACTTATCATGCCATGACTTTTTGTTTTCCTGCAATGTTTTCTTGATGATATTTACCAAAGTTTTGTTTGAGGACTCCGCCAACCCATTACCCTGAGGGTAGTAGGTTGTGGAGTGCCCCAAGCCAATGTGGTAACGGTTGCATAAATCTATGAGTTTCTTCGACCGAAAGGCAGCTGCATTGTTAGTAATAATCTTTCTAGGACAACCAAAGCGAGACAAAATATTATTTTCAATAAATTTGATAATGATAGAGTCAGTTGCTTGCCTGCATGGTACGGCCTCGATCCATTTGGTAAAGTAATCAGTGGCAGTAAGAATCCACCTATGTTGGCCTGAAGACGGAGGGTGTATTTCTCCAATGAAATCGAGTCCCCATTGTTGGAAATGAGCCTCAACTGAAATTGGTTTAAGGGGTAGAGGAAGGAGTTTCCTTTTACCCTCAAATAATTGACACTGGTGACATGTTGTTACTTTCTGATGTACATCTGCAAACAGGGTGGGCCAGTAAAAACCAGCTCTGAGTATTTTGCTGGTTGTGACCTTCCAGTTTAAATGGCCACCACATTCTCCTGCATGAAACTCTTGCAACACTTTGTCAGCTTCATCTTTCAGTAAACAATTTAAAAGAATACTTGCAGGGTCTTTCCAATATAAATTTCCTTCTAGAATATATAATTTCAAAGCCTTCAACTTTAAAAATCTAGCTTTAGTCTTAGTTAAACCAGGGGGATCTTGCAAATTTTGTAAGACAAATATAAGGTCTGCATACCATGGAGAGTTGAGAAACACCTCTCTAACGTTTGGAGTCTGTAATGACCCTTTTCTTATTAATATGAATAATTTCATAAATAATCCTAAAGATTAGCTAATTATAAATAATTATTATATAACCTTAATTAATTATATGTTGTTAATTAATTATTATATAATAATTATTTATAATTAGCTAATCTTTAGGATTATTTATGAAATTATTCATATTAATAAGATGGGTGGTCCATCGTAGGGGTGGACCCTAGACCTGATTAGGAGGGGTGGAGGCATTTCCCACCGTGTATCCTCCGAAACCTGAAGTCCTGGGAGGACAGTGTTGGTTCACGCTCCCCAGGTCGTGTGATGAGGACTGTCAGTTGCCTGCTAGGGAAGCTTGGTCGAGATAGTGACACTTCCACTTACGGGTTCTATTTGGATTTAGGTCAGTATAGATGACGCTCCAAGATAGTCTAGCAGAGGACGGATAGGAATGGATTTGGAAGTAGGTTAGGGAGGAAGGATGAGTAGAATAGTTGAGACTATATGGAGATCTGTCTTGTGGTAGGGAGTTGATGAAGAAAATGTAATGATTAAATGGGGTTACGTATCCCATAGGGGGATAACGTAACCCATACGTAAAAGGGAACATTAAGTAAAGGATAAGATAATTAATATGAAATAAATGAATGGATGGGGCATTAATGGATAAGGTGTTTGGTGGGGAGTAAAGGTGCGAGGGCGGTGAAGGAGGCATAAGGGAGGAGAAGGATTAGGGAGATAGGGGGGATTCATTCATGCATTGGACGGGAGAGGAGATTTTGGGAGCATTGGGACAGAGTTAGTTAACAGTGGTGACAGTGGGATTTACAGTGCACCGGGGCTGAGGGGTTTTGGGATCGGAGGGCTAGGACGTCCATAGATGTCATAGGGATAGGCGTACTAGTCGGTAGGGTGGCTGGTTTTGGGGGGTCTTCAGGAGCAAGAAGCTGCGGAGCAGATTCAAGCTGAGGAGGAAGCATCAGACTAAGGTTAGTTATGAATCTTTAGAATGAAATTGATAATAAATTTATTTATGGAAATATCAGATTTATTATGAAAAATTGAGTGAATTTCAAAATTTCTGCTCTGTTTTAATTCATGGTAGTTTAAATTAAATGACGGTTATTACAGAGTCGCCATCTCACCCTGTTCATCTGCCACATCTAGAAACTTAATGTCAAGAGCTTGGAAGTTAGACTTAGCCATCAGTTTAGCAAGACCTTGGCCTTTGATCAGTTTTGTGGGATTAATCTCTATATCGTATTCTAAAATGACTGCAATCCATTTTCCCCTTCTTCCATCAGGGTTGTCCTGTGTCAAAATATCCTTAACTACCGCGTTCAGAACATAAGCTATGGTGTGTGAATGGAGAATGTAGACCCTGAAGTCCTTTATGGCTTTTGCCAAAGCAAAAGATTGCTTCTCCATGATATTGTATTTTAGGGCAGCATCTCTTAATGCTTTGCTGAAGAAAGCTATGGGTTGTTCATACCCTTCGTTGTTCTTCTGCAGTCATACCGCTACTATAGTATGTTCAGAGGCAAAAGAAAAAAGATAGAAATCTTTAGTGAAATCGAGACTGATTAGAACTGGGGCTTCTGTGAGTGCTCGTTTTACTTGTTCGAAGGATTGCCTGCACTCAGAGTCCCATTTTATTTTTACGTCCTTTTAACATGTTTGTAATGTTTCAGAGGAGCTCGTCCAGATTATGAATGAATCTTCGAAGAAAGTTAATTTTCCCTATAAAAGACTATAGTTCCTTTAGGTTTCTTGGGTGTTCTACCTTTAGTATGGCCTCTATTCTGCTGGGGTCAATTCTGATTCCATATTTAGAGATGATATGTCCCAGCAGTTTTCCCTCTTCTAACCCAAAAAGACACTTCTTGGGATTTAAAGAAATCACGAACCTCCTACATTTCTCAAAAACTCGTCTAAGGTGTCGCAGATGTTCATCATCCGTTTTGGAAAATACAGTCACATCATCTAAATAAACGACAATAAACTTACATGCTTCTTCCATGAAGGCGATATCCATTGCCCTCTGAAACATGGCTCCGGCGTTCATCAGATCGAAAGGCATCTTCACATACATGAAAGTTCCCAGGGTGTGGTGAAAGCGGTTTTTTCTTGGTCATCAGGGTGAACGAGGACCTGGTTGTAACCCGAGAAACCATCCAACAGACATATCCGACTGGACCCGACCACCCTTTGTAGGAGGTGGTCCATTTTCGGTAATGGTTAATTATCTTTCAGGGACACTTTGTTCAGATTTCGGAAATCAATACAGAGCCTGATTTCCCCGGTTTTCTTTCGTGTAGGGACTAAATTAGAGACCCATTTAGAGAAACATAGCGGGACTATGATCTTGGCATCGTACATTTTCTTTATTTCTTTTTCTATCAGAGGGAGCAACTTGGGATTTATCCTCCTAAGTTTCTGCCTAAATGATTTTTGGTCTTCCTTTATGGGAATCCTGTGTTGTATGATGTTGGTATCATAGGCTTTCAAATCTTCATAGCCCCAGGCAAAAACATCAGCATATTCCTTGAACAATTCAATCTACTTGAGCTTTTGTTCTAGGGGTAAGGATTTGGACAGTTTGACCATCCTAGGTTTCTCTTCAGTCCCTATATTACACTCTTCTACCTCTTGTCTGTGTGCCTCAATTTTGGGTTTCTTAGCTACATCATCACTGTCAAACAAATCTTCTAAAGGAACAAGACCTCTAGGCAGAATATTGCTTTTCAACTGTAAAACGTCAACGTCTGACTCATCATCTCCTGATTCTTCTGATTCTACGACATTTACACTATCACCTTCAAAGTCCAAACTATTTACATTTTTGTCTTCATTATCTAAATCTATATTAGTACATTCAAAATCGTTTTTACATTGCAGAAAGTCATCAATCTGATCATCGTTTCCAAACACTTGCCAGTACCTGATATTGTCTGGGACCGTAGGTCTGCATTTCACTTCAACAGTATATGGGCGAGTCGCGCGGAAGGGGATCTTACAGGTGGCTTCTGACGTAGCTAATCCATCATCCAGGATATTCTTCCCTCTCGGCATTACCTGCAAGTCAACTTCGGTAAAACACCTCAAGGCATCAAGAACAGCATTTTTGTAGGCTCTAAGGTGGGGATGTTTGGCAAAGTACTCACCTTTGATTTTCTTGATTATTAATTCAGAATCACCCCTCACCATTATCTGCTTAGCACCAACTTTTTTCAACAGTTTCAGGATGAGCATTAAAGCTTCATACTCGGCAACATTATTAGTGCACTGGAAATTTAACTTGTAAGAATGATTTTCTGAGTACCTGTTTCTGTGATTATGCAACCAGAATCCAGCTCCTTCTCCTTATTTACTCACAGCTCCATCAAAATCCATATTCCAGAAATCAGCGGGTAACTCTTCAGTTATCACGTTCTTCATTTTTGATACCTCACCGATTTATGGACCTTCATCCTGACCAGATAGGTCTTCCATCAACTGAGCGTCTTGCTCTTCCGTATCCCCGTCAGTGTACAAAATGAATGAATCTAGATCAGAATGTGCAGAGTAAAGGGGGTAATTGTGAGGTTTCTCTTGGCTACTGACCATGTACTTCATCAGTGTTTCTCTATATAACCTCCTTTGTTTCCCAAACACTGGAATAGTGGCGTAAGACATATCCAGCTGCAGGGTTCCTTTCAACTTATCTCCCTAAGACCTGGAGAGCAACATTCCATACTTAGGCGGGATGTCTGGAACCACTACGTCCATTACCATGTTTTTTGAAGGGATTTGAACTAGGGTGATGCAAAGGTCTTTGATTAAACCGATACATTTGACTTTGCTGGAGTCAAATGAATGTAAATCCTTGTATGGTCTGGTGACCTCCAGTCCCAGTTTTTCCATTACTACTTTAGGAATCAGATTATGTGAGGCACCTGAGTCCAGCATAGCGTTATGTAATATCAAGTCGTGTATGTTTAAACTGATGTAAAAGGGAGCTACATCACTGGTATCATCTCGACCGTCTACTTCAGGTCCGAAGAGAAGTTCGGGATGATCGTCAGTAAGGTTCACAGTGTCTGAATGAGTCACTGATCCAATAGTCAAGGCCTTGGTGCCTATGTCAGGTTCTATGGCCAGTGCTTTTATTACCTATGAACGATACCCGTCTCTGGTCATCAACTCTGTAAGTGGGATGGGAATTTTTATTTTGGCCAATTCACCCTCCAGGCTAAAGGGTGTGAGAGTTCTACCTTGGTTTATCGTTTCTGGCTTGTCCATCATATTCTTTGGCTCAGAAATTCTCGGTGGGCTAACAGGTGACACCTCAATCTGTGATGGTCTTTTTAAAATGATAATGTTTTTCTTTATGGGAGCGTCTACTTTACTCTTCTCAAGGACTTTCTCAGCAGTAGTTTTCTCAGCAACAGTTTTCTTTGAAGTCTTCCCGGCAGGTGGCTCAGGGGTCTCCTTAGTTTCAACTACCTTCTTAGTTTCAGTGACCTTATTGGAAGGAGTCCCTTCTGTCTTTGAACTTCCTTCTGTCTTCTTGCTACGCAGGTTGTACTGTCGATGTACCTCCAGAATAGCATTCTCAAAGGCCTGTTGTTCAGCATCTTCGGCTTATTCACTTACCTTTGTTTGATTTAGCAGAAAGAGTTCCTGCTCTTCTTGAGTAAGAAAAATGGCATCATTTTCATGAATTCCCATGAGGTTGATGTGTG
The DNA here is from genome assembly GCA_009831015.1 of Picea engelmannii. Classification (NCBI taxonomy): domain Eukaryota; kingdom Viridiplantae; phylum Streptophyta; class Pinopsida; order Pinales; family Pinaceae; genus Picea; species Picea engelmannii. The sequence goes on along the minus strand of ML790292.1, from coordinate 243,193 downwards.
TGTCTTCTAACTCTTCAATCATTTGACCCCGTTCATCAGCGTAATTTTCTTGTAGAGGAGGCCTGATCGGCTGATCGGGACCTATATGATCCCTCTGATCTCTTTGATCCCTTGGATCTCTTTGTCTTATTTGAGGAGGGTTTCTTCTAAAATTGGGGTTTCGAATCTGAGGAGCAGGTGTGTTGTCTCTCGGGGGATTTCTGTCTGAAATACTCATTCTTTCTATCAATAATTCCAATGTTCTGACCACAGAATCCAATTTGGAATCGGTGGTTGACATGGAAGGTTCTTCTTTGATCGTGACTCTCCTCTCTGACCTCTGACGGGCCCTTTTTACCAATAGATTGGCCTCCACACTAATAGCACTTTTTTGCATGTCTTCTAGGGTGGCAGCATTTCTTTCTCTTAACTGATAAGACATGTCAGCATCAAATCCATCAGGAAATTTAATCAATGCCAAACCCTGTGGAGGTTTAATTTTAGTCGGGATAGCATTGTACAAATTATTAAAACGGGTGCAGTAGTCTTGTACCGACTCACCTTGATTTCTTCTTATGGTCTCGTATTCTGACAGTATCTGGAGAGGGTTTTTCTTTACCTCCCATCTGTCAAGAAAAATTCTATGGAATGCAACAAGGTTAGGGATTGAGGCGGCGGGTAAATCTTTAAACCATTTCTTTACGTCTCATGTCAGGCTTTGGGCGAACAATCTCATTTGGACGTCAACTTCATCGACTTCTTGCAAATCGAAGTAGTCATTCATTTTGTCCACTTGTTGTTGGGCATTTAGAGGTCCGGTTGCTTCAAACTGTGGAAGTCATGTTTGATAATCTTGGGGCATGGCATGTAGCAGCGCAGCCAACACCAAAGGAGCATATCGAGCTTCCATGATGGGTGGAGGAGGGGGAACGACAACCTGGATGGTCGGAGAGGTAGCGACTGAAGGCGAGGAAGAGGATGGACTGGGTGGTACTGAGGTAGTGATTTGTAGTTTAATCGCGGGAGACAAAACTTCGGGGGTTCGAGGTTGCAACACAGTTGGGTCAAAAACAAGTCCCGTCACAAAAGTTTCAGACCGTGTTCTGACTAGGCTTCGAGGTGGAAAGGTGTCAAGGTCAAGGTTTTGAGAGATATCTGGTTTTTCGGAAAAAGGAGGACACTTATGTCGGGAGGTATGACTCACTGAACCGACTGCTAAGGTTTTTCGCCTGAGCAACTCCTCGGGGTTATCTAAAACTATCGCGTGTTTCGGGTTTGGATGAGATCGATTATGAACTTTCTGGGAAGCCAGAACTATCTTTGGGTTTTTATAATATATATATATATATATATATATATTATTTTTTTTTAATTTTGTGAGTCTGAAAATAATATACACAAAGTCTAATCAACCTCTAACATTACTTTCTTCTCAAAGTTTATCGTTCTTTTAGGGGAAAGAAAATGTGAAATTATCAATTTTTAGTTCTTCCCCAGTGGAGTCGCCATTATGTTAGCACTCTGTAAATTTTCCCAGAGGTTGACAAAGAAAGAATCCACAAAGGTAACTTTATCCAACCGCTTTTAAAGTTGGGATCTAGCCCTTCCAGCTTCAGAGAGGGATCTCTCTATATGATTTAGCTTTGTTTTTAATTTAGATATCAGGCTAGGTAAAGGAACAAGTTTGTTTTGTTGAAAATGGGTTTATAAATTGGTTGAGACTGTCTACACATCCATCGGGCTATGGGATCTATGTTTAAACAACTATGAGATAAAACCAGAAACTCCAAAGAAGACTTTCACAGGGTGAGATAATGTACTCAACTGGATCTTTCAGTAATTTAAATGATGGACAGAAGAAAAGATGAGATAAATAACTTCAACTAACAAGCAGTTAAGAATTTCTTAATCGAAGATATTAGAAGAAAAACATTCAAATCTTTAGAATCGGAAACAGGGTATCAAAGATAAATCCTGCAACATTACGTTACTCTTCAAGATTAGTTCTAGAAAATAAAATGATTACTGAGAAAGAAAAACATTCAACTTAGAAAATTAACATCATCAGTGAACACACGCAAGAATCCTGTAAAAGTGCCTCCTCTTTATTAATGGCAGATCTTCTTCAAAAATATTACAGTTTCATAGCGATAGGGTGTGCGAATCAACAACCCTCAATACTTCGAGAGTTGAAGTATATATAATTCAAATTACAAACGTTCCTTTCATAAATGATCAGGACGTGCTCATTCTATTTTTAGTCTAACTGCTTAACTAATCAAAAACTGTTTGATGACTCAATACAACTGCATGCGGAACTTCTGGGGTAGACCGTTGGCGAGGTGCCTTCGTGACCTCTTCTGACTGGACAGGTGAGTGGATGTGACAGCTCATCTGCTAATCTAATAGATCACAAAGTTCTTCCCATCTGAGATGACTTGGCAATGTGACTTTAAGTAATCTCTGGTACACTTCATCCATGTCTGTATATTTAGCAAATGTAGGCTTAATGAGGAATATATATTTGATCTCGTGTTGGATACTAATATCCAACCGCAGGGCCTCCATGAATGCTTTACCTGTGATACTCCCTTGTACCCCTGCAAACTTGGAACTGTCCTTAGACACTTCATTCAATCTTTTCTTGTAATCAGGGAGTGTCATTAATTTGTCATTAATGACTTTCAGACCAGCTAGACCTTTCTTTTGGAGAGCATCAATCTTATTGAAAAACAATTGTACTCCCTGATCCATGACTTGAACCTATTCCTCAAGTTGAAGCATTATACTTCTCTTGGTTAAAACCCTTTTTACTTTGATTATAGTCTCTATTCTATCCTCGATCTTTAGTTCTTCTATTTCCTCTCTGGTCTTGGAATTCAGGAACCTGATGATCTCATTTACTTGTGCGGGCATGTCTCCCAGTTCCACTCTTATTTTCTCAATAGCATGTTTGCTCCTTTGGAGCAACTCATTTTGTTCAAACATGATTTGACTCATGGGCCAGATTTCATTGATGGACTTGATGATGTCTGTCCATACAATCTCTTTGACCTCAGCCAAAGTCTTCCCTGCCATTGTTTGTTTTTGGAGCTGTTGTAACTCCTTCCTGAGATGCTATGTTACCTGCTTTTCTTTGGATAAGCTTGTCTGAAAGGAAGTTTTGAGCTCTTGGAGGTTCTCCACTTCTTTCTTAAGCCTGCTGATTTCTGTCTCTTGCAGGTTCATTTTCTCCATGGACTTGGCAAGGTCTGTTGTTCCTTCTGGTAGTGACACTGGTGTGGCAGAGGGGATTGACGTCACTGTTGTTGTGCTCAATTCGGCAATTGGGATAGCACTCAATGGAATGCCTTCCATTGGCTTCGTCTGCTCTTTCTCCTTTAGGAGTCTCTCCATCTCAGCCTCCATCTCCTTTAGCTAAGCATTCTGCTCCATGAGTAACTTTAGAATCTCATCCTTCTCACCTTCCTTTTCTGCTATCTCCTTCACATGTGCATCCTCTGTGGGCGGTAGTTTTAGCTATTTTCTTAAGGATGCGATGTCAGCATTTTTCTTTTTTATCATCTCTTCTGCAGCCTTGACATTCGCAGGGTCATAACCGATCTTTAGGACCAGCTCCTCCAATGTCTTGATTCGGTTGTCTTTCGTGAAAGATGATATTTTCTCCATCTTGAGTTGTGTCTGAGCGTTGTTCAAAGACACCTGAAACTTTGTTGCAGAAGCTGAAGCATGGGCCAATGTGTGAAAAACCATGTCCCCTGTTTGTTTGTGCAGATCCATCTGATCTGTTGGATGAACATCCTTCGCCTGGAATTCGAATGTGGCCCTTTTGTAATCTGAGATCACCTTGGGATCCGGTACCTATGCTTGGAGGTAGGCCATGTTCATCCTACCCTTTTCTGTGTCAAATGTTGAAAGAAGACTATGATGAGCTGTGGACGACCGCTTCCAAAACTGGGAATAAGTACTTCTAGTGAGGGTCTGGTTCTTCTTCTTGATTAATTCATATTTTTCGAAAATGCCCAACTTGGGCCCAGTTTTACTTGGTTGAGTATCCAGGGGAGATTCTGTGGATTTTTTCAGTATTGTTGTTGTAATCACTTTATGTTGGCTCAAACCGAAAGGCAGAATGACTAGCTTGACCCCTGTGGTAGCTACTGTGGTAGGTGGGACCTCTTGTTCTATTGTCGCACCAGGCGTTGAAACTGTCTTTGGCCTCTTGGTGTGAATTTGGAACTCTTATGATGACACCTCTGTTACCGGAGGAGACGATTCCTGTCGGGGCCTCTTCTCCTTGGGGACCTGAGGTGTGGTAGTGGGTGGCACACTCATTGAGGGCATCTGTTGTTCCACTTCAAATTGTTGCTCCATCTCAACTAAGGTGTCAGGCACCCATATTGTCTGATTAGCAAACTTTTCTATCTCGGGTTTAGACTCATGTACCTACGGGATATTCTTATTCCTCACCCGCATTTCTGAAATGATCCTGCAGGGATCATAGTGCCATGGGAAACTTACAAAGAATTTCATCTCCCTCAACATTCTGTCAGCTTCCTCCCCGGCGCCTCGGCTATTGCAGATGAAAGAACCTATCTACCCCTTGATCCTCAATTACTGCTTCTTATTCAGGGAAACAAAATGAATGTCATCTGAATTCATTATCTGCCTAATATATTCTAATGCAAAAATCCTTACCGGCACATATTGAGGAAGTTTGTAAGGCGCCAATTCGCACCCGAAAACTCTGATTTCAGTGTGGTTCTGATATAAGTACCAATCTCCAGTCTTCGCGTTGTCCGAGAGATGCAGAATTCTCTGGACTTCATCATTTATTCATGGCTCAGACCTCCCACTCAACATGCTTACCACTGGGTGGTAAAACTGATCAATGAAAGATTTGAAATCGTATTCGGCAGAGTTACGCTTCAGAAGAGAAGTCCATGTTGTGACTGGCTGGGGCCGTCCGTCTGCATCCATCTTCTGCATGGAGAAACTGAATTTGTCGGCTTGGAAGTAAATGAACATGTACGCCAGCATGGAAGAATATATGAACATACCCTCTGTGCCAAAATTCACGAATTGTTCATGAATACTATCGGCCAAGAAGGTGTTGTAGTCGAATTGCGTTGTGGGATTTTCATCATTAGAGAAGATGGACAGAAAACCCAGGATGGGCTCATCTACCCATTGGTCGAAATAGTAACCAAGCAAGGCATAAAGGGAAGAAATGATTTGGTTTCCTTTGGTGGAGAACATGGATGAAGGGTAAGGGGGATTTGTGGAAGGGAGAGGAGCGGAAGTGGGGAGGAAAAGCTCGAATATCTGAGCTCTCTGAGGAAAGGTCATTTTCTGATATAACTCAGTGAGGATTTCTAAATTGAATGGGGACGCAGATTCAGCATGGGGAATTTGCATCATCTGGTCAATATATTCGGTGTTGTGGGGTATTCTACCCTACGGACTAACAAGCTAGGGCTTAAACTTGCATGCAGATCATGACCCTTCATAAACTACTTTTAACCTTCTACCCCAACCTAAAACCCTTTTTCACAAGCAAACAAGGGAAGAACCAACTAACCTT
>ML790292.1:165413-219654 GCA_009831015.1 Picea engelmannii | reverse complement strand
TCTACCTAAGGGCTATCTGACCAGGATTAGACAGTCTGGTCAGATTTATTCACTAATTTAACCTAGGGGCTATCTGACCAGGATTAGACAGTCTGGTCAGATTTATTCACTAACCTAGCAACATTAAATTTAAAAAGAACTTGTTCATGCTTGAAAGGTATGGCCAAGTTACTATTATTTCTTTTATGCCCTCTTTTACTTTTCATTTCTTTTTCTTTCTTTCTTTCTTTTTCTTTTTCTTTTACAAATTATTTGAAGAATGAAAAATCATTTGTCAACAAAATCACTAGATAAAGATAATATTCAAGTCATCAATTGATTCCCATAATTTACGGGGTGAAAACAGGTTATGTTACTATCAGCGTAACTGTTCTGCCTGTCCTGGGCAGCTTTCAGATTCTGTTTGATTTTTATCATTTGATCTTCCATCTCTTTGAGTAGTTCAGGTCCAACTACTACTCTGTCAGCTGGATTATCTCATCTCACTGGAGTGTTGCACTTTCTTCCATAAAGTGCTTCGAATGGGCTCATCTTCAGAGATGTATGATACCCATTATTGTAGGCAAATTCTACCAGATGCAGGTAGTCTTCCCACCTTGATGGTTTATCCATCACATACATTCTCAGAATGTCTTCTATTACTCTGTTTACTCTCTCTGTCTGTCCATCAGACTCGGGATGATATGTTGTGCTAAAGTTCAGATTCGTTCTGAATCCTTTGAATAGTCCTTTCCAGAAATTCGAAGTGAATTTCAGGTCTCTATCAGACACAATTGTCTTGGGAATTCCATGCAAGCGTGCAACTTCTTTTAAAAATATATCAGCAACATCTGTTGCTCTGTGGGTGGTTTTTAGTGGAATAAACTAGGCAGATTTAGTAAGCTTGTCCACCACCACCATGACTAAATCATGCTGCTAGCTTGTTCGGGGCAATCCTGTGATAAAATCCATTGTTACCACGTCCCATTTCCACTCAGGAATAGGTAAAGGTTGCAACAACCCTATTGGGTGTCTATGCTCAGCCTTAAATTTTTGGCACTCCATACATCTAGCGATGTATTCAGCAATTTCTTTCTTCAAACCCGGCCAAAAATAATGGCTTTTAACTGCTGCCACAGTCTTTTGATATCCAGGATTCCTAGCATAAGTCACGTTATGCATCTCTTTTAGAATTGTCAGCTTCAATTTTTGGTCCTTGGGTACATGCACTCTGTTTTTATACAAAAGTAAACCATCAATTCCCAAGGTGTAACTTTCCTGGGTTTGTGGTTTCTCATGCTGTTGTAGCTTTGCTACAAGTCTTTTGTACTGCAAATTAGCATTTGCAGCTTCAAGAATCCTGTCTTTAATCTTAGTTCTGTACATGCTAATGGTTGTAGCATGTAATTTGTGTGCTTTTCTGCTGAGTGCATCAGCCACCTTCTTTTCTTTCCCTTTGATATGCTTGATATCAAAGTCATATTCACACAGAAATTCCAGCCATCTAATTTGCCTGGCATTTAAGGTTGGCTGATCAAATAAGTATTTCAGACCATTGTGGTCTATTCTTAATTCGAATCTCTTGCCCATGAGGTAATGTCTCCATTTCCTCAAGGCGTGGACAATTGTCGCCAATTCCAAATCATGGGTGGCGTAATTCTTCTCATTCTCCTTCAACTTTCTGGATTCATAACAAACTACAAATCCCTCTTGGTTGAGAACTCCTCCCAGCCCCTCCTTACATGCATCTGTGCAAACTACGTAATCCTTGTTTGGGTCTGCAATCTTCAGGATTGGAGCACTAGTTAGAAACTGCTTCAATTGCTGGAAGCTACTCTCACATTCTTCAGTCCACTGGAACTTCTTTCCCTTCCTTTGCAAGGAAGTGATAGAATGGGCTATCCTTGAGAATCCAGCTATAAACCTCCTATAGTATCCTGCCAAACCCATAAAAGATCTAACTTCTGTCACATTCCTTGGCGCTGTCCATTCTCAAATGGCTTGTACCTTTTTAGGATCCACGGCGATCCCATCTTCAGATATTATATGTCCCAAGTAATGGATCTGCCTTTGGTAAAAGGAGCACTTGCTAAGTTTTGCGTACAGCTGGTGTTCTCTCAACACCTGTAGCACCATTCTCAGGTGTTGTTCATGTTCCTCCTCTGTATTGGAATACACCAAGATATCATCCAAGAAGAGTATAACAAACTTGTCCAGATAATTTCTGAGCACTCCATTCATTAAGCACATAAAGACAGCAGGCGCGTTGGACAACCCAAACGGCACCATTGTAAACTCATAATGACCGTACCTTGTTCTGAAGGCGGTCTTGCTGATGTCCTCATCCCTTATTCTCACTTGGTGATATCCAGATCGGAGATATATTTTCAAAAATATTTTCGCATCCTTCAACTGATCGAAAAGATCATCAATCCTCGGCAGAGGATACTTGTTCTTGACAGTGACCTTATTCAACTACCGAAAGTCAATGCATAGCCTCAACATCCCATCTTTCTTCTTCACGAATAGGACTGGGGCTCCCCATGGTGACACACTGGGATGAATGTAACCTTTCTTTAGTAGCTCTTTGAGTTGCAGTTGCAACTCTTTCAGCTCTGGTGTGCTCATTCTATAAGGAGCCTTCGAAATTGGAGTTGCTCTAGGCATCAAATTTATAGAAAAATCGATGTCCCTCTTCGGAGGTAGTCCAGGAACCTCCTTAAACACATCCTCAAACTCTTTGAGCACCCCGTGGTCTTCCATATTCGAGACCACATCTTGGAATACTTCTTCCACCCGGGATGCAAATAATTGACAGCCTTTCCGATAACATTTCTTCAGCTGCATGGCTGAGATTTCTCTAACAGCCACGGCTCTGGGAATTCCTTGGATTGTTACCTGATTTCCCTCTTCGTCCAGACATGTGAACCTCTTGTTATGACAATCTAGAAGGGCATGGTGCTGGTCCAACCAGTCCATCCCAATTAAGAAATCATATGAGCCTAAAGGAAGAATGTTCAATTCAGCCTTAGTGCTCATTCCTTTCATGTCCACTGAATAGGACTTAACCAATTCAGTGACCTTCCTCTTGGTCCCTGTGGCTAACTGCACTAACCAAGACTTCTCATGTTTTCTCTTCGTTAGATGCAAACTTTCCACCACTCTAGGATCTACATAATTATGGCTAGCCCCTGAATCAATCAAAATAACAAGGGGTCGGTTGTTAATCGTACCTTCCACTTCAATCATGTGCGATTGAAATTCTGCTTGCTTGTTTTCCAGGGCTGCGTAGATCCTCGGCATTCTACTGCCCATATCCTCCACTGTTTCATCTTGCTAAACAGTATGTACAGTTCTCGCCTTACCATTTTTATGGGGACAATCTCTGTACTTGCGGTTTCCTTGACAGCCCCAACACTGAATGGGTTCCTATCTATGTCTTTGCAGTCTCTCTTCAGTCATTCTCGGCTCTCTAAATGAGGGTTGTCCCTGAAGAATGTTTCTGAAAAAGGATGGCTTGTCTCCCTTCTGCCTCTGTTCTTTCTTAAACCTCTTCTGGTCATCCAGGGCCTTCTGAAAGGTAGGCTTTTCTCTTTGTTGTTCATATAGGCATTTCGCCCTTCTTATGGTTTCTTCCATGGTCTTAGGATCATCGTATTGAATCTTGTCACCAATGGAAGGTGGCAATCCACTCAGATACCTCTGAATTTTGACAGCCTTGTCTTTAATGAATGGAACATACTTCAGTAGTTCCAGAAAACTTCATTCATACTCATCAATGGTCATACTTCCCAACTTGAGTTCGAAGAACTCCTTCATCTTTCTATCATAGTATCTTTCAGTCAAGTATTTCTTCTCGAAATAATTCTTAAATTCCTTCCAAGTGACCTCTTTCTCTCTGATGTGTTGCACCTGCACAAACTGATCCCACCACATGGATTCTTTTCCTTTCAGTTGATACATTGCAATTCTTCCTTCTGCATGGGTAGAATAATTCTGCAATTGGAAGTATTTATTCATGCTAAGCAACCATGTCTCGGCATCTTCCTCCTTCTTATGTTCTCCATCGAATGTTGGAGGTTTAATCTTGTTCATCTTTCCTTTCAATTCCTCCCTTCCATTTTTTCGATGTTTTCTAGTAGGGGATGGGCTTGAACTACTGTGTGTCTTACTGTCAGAACGTCTTTGGGAGTGACTAATATGTCGGCTACCACTCCGCGACCTACTTCTTCTCCCATGGGTTCTGCGACTCCCCGTCATACTTGAGTCTCTTGCTTTCTCGATTTTCTTCTCTATTCTTTCCAGACTCTTCAGAAACTTTAAATTTAATGCACCCTGTCGGTCCCTGACCTTCATGAGCTTTCGGCTATCATCTTTGCGATCTTTGGCCTCTCTTTGCAATCCTTCAAGGACTTTCATTATGTGTTCTTCCTTATCCTTTTCTTTTCCATGCTCGTTGGAGTTCGATCCTTCGACTCCCAAGTTAACATCCTTTCCTTTCCGTTCATCTTCTTTTTCCGGGGTAATCTGCGCTCTTCCCCACTCCATACTCGGCGTTGGTTAACTGGAATCCTGACCTTCGTTGAACTCTGCACACGCACTGTGCAATTCAATTCGAAGTTTTTCAGTCCATTGAACCTTCACGAACAATCCACAATATTTATAACTAATATCAACAAGAACAAAGACATTTCGATTCCAATTGAGTTTTTTGAGCCTCTCTTTCGGCTCTGCAATTTTCTTGTTTTTGGAGCTTTCGTTTTCGACACTTCGGGATTTTGGAACTTTGGGTTTTGGGGTTTCAGAGTCTCGGTACCGGAGAACTCTCACTTAACTCTCTGGGCTAGACTCGTGGTTCACACGACCTCCCTTGATATGACCATAGTCATACCTCTTATCGGGGTTTCGGACTTCCCAAGGTCCAAATGCACATGTCCCCAGGATTCGCGATTCTCCGAATCTCGACGCATTCTTCACATGTTAGCCTCCTGGATTAGCTCCTGGTCCATGTGACCTCTACCTTGTGACCGTAGTCAAACCTCTCGTCGGGGTTTCGGACTTCACGAATCCAAAGTGCATAAACACCTTGTCACCAGGATCCCCGATATCCCGATGACCCAAATACCGATAGACGGCTCCCTTGTCGGGATTTTTCCCGATGACTCTGATGGCTTCCACTTGTCCACATCACTGAATCCGCCGTGGCCCCAACGCTATTTCCTTAGCCTGTCGAGATATCGCGTTTCACGATTTCAATTTGCAAGACTATCATGTCCTCAGGATCTCCGATACACCGATTTTCGACTCTCTTCAGATTTCTGACACGCGTCCGAAATGATGGACGGTTCAGGTCAACCCTCGAGTTTCACTACTTTAAAAAACCACAAACCTTCACTTACCGGAACTCCGATGACCACAATCCTGATCTGGGATGACCACACGACACGTGCCCTCCGTCTTTCGGACGGTCTGGATCTAAATCAAAACTTTTTCCCCTAGTCTCTGAGGTTTAACCTCCGGACATCTCCCGATAGATCCTACGGCTGATGGGTTTTTCGGCTGAGATCTGATGGCTCAGACGGTTCCTAACCAACTCGGAATTTCGCATATCGGGATTTCCACATTTCCTATGTACTTCAAAAGGAATTTTAATTCCTACACACATTCTTCCAGATCCAACGGTCATGAGGGCTCGCCTTCCCTCTCGAACGGATCCTAAGGTTCTAACACCATTGGTGTAGAGACCTATCTCCCCGTGGTCGTAGACCACACCGGCTGCAGTTTCACTGCACCGCTAACCCTCCTGGGCTCGTAAGCACAGTCAAGCAACTACTTGACACCCTGGAACAAACCAAGGTTTGAAATTGGCCACTCCAGACCCAATTTCTCTTCACCTTCTCGATCCAAAGACCGCTCCACTAGCCCATCTAGGCTCAGTGTCAAAACCTTGGCTCTGATACCAATTTGTAGTGTCCCCTTTCACTACCGAGGCTTTCAAACCTCTCGCTAACCAATATGTACATGGACTTTTACATAAAACATACATAATTGTATAATCACATGCGTAACAGCAAAGAGATACATTTTAATTCTCAAAATAAACATATAGTTACTGTTATAAGTAGACAATCCATTGCTTTCAACAGTAAATCATTTACACAGTGGAAAACATGATAACAGATCCAGTACAGTCATGATAAAATGTGGTAAAAATATAATTAGATACTTATCTTGTAGCAGTGGATAAATCCACCAACCAAATGCATACCTTCCACGAAACTCCCAGTCGTAGACCGCACTGCTCCTCAACTCAACAATGGGTCGCCCCCGAGCTGGGACTGAGCTCCACCCCAGGGAAAGGAATCCTCGGCTAGGCTGAGGTTACAGGGAAAACAACACCAGAATATCTGGAAGGATTCTTCCCAAAGATGCCATCTTACGCCCACTATTGCCAGACTCTCATTCCCCAGATGCTTGTTCCGCCCGGGAGTATACACCTTCACACGCACAGTCCATCGGTGCTAACCTCCCTCTCTGGGTCTCAGCAACAGGTCGGATCAGGAAGTCTCAAAGCTCGTAGTTGGTGCTGGGCACCCTCTGGAAGAAACCACTTCCCAGCAAACTCTTTCACCTGGAAAGAGTTTCTCACAGGCCAACAAGCCTCACGCAGTCCAGAACTGCATGCCACAACAAACACAGGGAAAACAGACATAGGCTTCCCAAGAACTGGTTCAGCAGTCACAGGATATTCTCATGGTCAAGATTTCTGAACAGGGTTCCACGCACAAGCTCGCTCAGCTTTTCCTGGGAAAACAGAGACTCTTTCCCGAAATTGACATGGACATTTCGTTCAGGGAATGAACACACTAGTTTTCTCTCACAGACAAACTCCACGGCTCTAAACAAGGGTAAACACGCATTCTTCATCACCCAACACAGGCTTCCTCTCGATAACAGACATACACGAGGTATCTTGTAGACTGGCTCCTCCGGCTTCTGCTCAGGGCAGTCGGGTCGAATGGAATGTGAGAGATCCCCCCCCACGACTGTTCCTTTCTGTTTTATTTGCATGCGTCAGGGTGGACATTTTTCACCCTGGGAACTGCATGCGTTCCATCCGCCTGCCTCCCTGTACATGCCTTTCCTTTTTTCTAGGAACTTAGGATAAAATAATATGCACATGGCTTTTTTAGGAAATAATATTAAAATATTATACCCAGGCTTAAGCCCCCTAGGCTTATCCCCTAAGCTCAACACTTAGCCCCTTTTCCCACCTTCCAACCCCTAATGCCTTGCCCACTCTGTGGACGCTCAGTCCCCCTTCACTCATTCATCGTGGTCAGTCTGCACCTGGAGGTGTTTATATTTTATTAATCTTTTTGCATACATACAAGTACATTAGCAGGCTCTTGGCCTTCAACACTTAGGCTCCCTAGCCTAACAAACACATAAGCCTACCAGCTTATACAAAACTTGGCTCACCAGCCTATAGAACATGTTTACAATTATTTTCATATATCATTATTTGCAACGGGGCTCGGCCTTGGGGACACTACAGAACCGGTCTTAGACCAAACCGTTTTTCAGCCCAGGACCCCTGAGATACTTTCTCCTAAAGCTGAAGTTGAGCAATGTTTTCACTCCAAGACTGATAAGCTCAAAGACCTAGTCACAAATCTTGGTCAGGCCTTATACAAGCTCCATCTTCAACAGTCCATCGAACTTCTTGTTTTAACCATTGCTGCAGTTTCTGCTAAACTTACACCAGGTCACCCCATTCCTCCAAGCCCTTCGTCCTCTATATCTTCAGGCATTTCCTCTCCTGTCACACAAGTTGTTTTTCAGCCTTCTCCACCAATCATGGTGGCAAGATATTCTCCCTTGGTATTGGTTTCTCCTTTACATGACATGCCCCAAGATTATCAAACTAAACTTCCACAGTTTGATAGTACAGGACCCTTGAATGCACAACAACATGTTGACAAAATGAACGATTACTTTGACCTGCGAGAAGTAGATGAAGCTGATGTGCAGATGAGATTATTTACACAAAGCCTAACTGGAGAGGTGAAAAAGTGGTTCAAAAATTTACGTGATGCTACCATTACTGACATTATTGTTTTTCATGAGACAGTAATGTCACCATTAAGGAAGAACCTTCTACTTCCTCATCTGATGCCAAACTAGATTCTCTAGCCAGAGCAATGGAGAAATGATGGGTAAACTCACCATAACTGACAGGAACCCACCTAGGGAGAACCAAGCTACCCCTCAAATCAGAAACCTGAACTTTAGGAGAAATCCACCTCAAATTAGACAAAGAGATCCTAGGGATCAACAGGAACAAAGGGGACCTGAGCAGTAGATTAGACCACCTCTCTAGGAAAACTATGTTGATGATGGGGAGGAAGTTATTGAGGATTTTGATGATGCTCAAATAAATCTAATGGGTGATCATGATCACGATCATGAGTCTATTTTCCTCACCCAAGAAGAACATGAAATCTTTCTCCTTTCGCAAACAAAGGTGAATGAGGAAGCTGAGAAAATAGAACAGCAAGCCTTTGAGAATTCTATAATGGAGGTTCACATGCAATATAACCTGAGTAAGAAGACTAATGAGAATTCTCTAAAGAAGGCTGCTAAAACCAAGAAAACCTCAAAAAATCCTCCCAAGAAAGCCCTTGGGAGTAATGAAGATGAATCTCTTACGCAAAAACCTCTAGAAATTATTAAGAGAACAAGTCGAACATAAGTTTCATCAACCATTCAAACAGTTGCACATGTCCACAAAGTCTCTGTCGATAAATTAGAAGTACATTTTGTAAACAAAACCACCTCTCTTTTTAGCCTTGAAGGGGAACTAGCAAAATTGAAGATTCCCATTCCCCTCTTCGAGTTGATGAACAAGAATGCTTATAGGTCTCAGGTGATAAAAAATTTAAGTATCGAACCCGATATGGGTACCAAAGCCTTGAATGTTGGATATGTACTCCACTCTAACCCAGTAAACCTTGTTGATGACCAACTTGAGCTCTTGTTTGGTCCTGAAGTTGATGGTCAAACTGATAATTGTGTCGTGGCCCCTTTTTACATCAGCCTAAATATCCATGATCTTATATTGCACAACGCTATGCTAGATTCGGGTGCTTCTACAACCTAATGCCCAAAGCCATGATGGAAAAGTTGGGACTTGAGGTCACCATACCTTACAAATATTTGCATTCTTTCGACTCCAGCAAGGTCAAATGTATAGGCCTTATTAAAGACTTATGTATCACCTTGGCTCAAATCCCGGAAAAACGTTTGGTGATGGACATCGTCGTGGCAGACATTCCCCCAAGTATGGTATGTTGCTATCAAGGTCTTGGGGAGATAAATTGAGAGGAACCCTGCAGCTAGATATGTCCTACGCCACCATTCCAGTTTTCGATCAACAGAGAAGACTTTACAGAGAAACACTGATGAAGTATATGGTTAGTAGTCAGTAAAATCCACACAATTACCCACTATATTCCACACACTCTGACCTGGATTATTTTATTCTATATAACGATGGTGATCTTGAAGAACAAATCGGACAACTGGAAGATGATGGACCAGATGTAAAGGACGATAAAGTGATTGTCGAAGTAAGAAACCCATGGTTGAGGAAAATGAGGAATTTCCAGCAGACTTCTGGAGCATGGAATTCGATGGTGCTGTGAGTAAAGAAGGAGTTGGAGCCGGAGTGTGGATGCATAACCATAGATCAAAGTACTCCAAGAATCATTCCTATAAACTGAACTTCCAATGTACTAACAACATAGTCGAGTACAAGGCTTTAATGCTCAGCCTTAAATTATTGAAGAAAGTTGGTGCTAAGCAGATAATGGTAAGGGGTGATTCTGAATTAATTATCAAGCAAATAAAAGGTGAGTATGCATCAAAACATCCCAGACTTAGAGCCTATAGAAATGTTGTTTTATATGCTCTCCAATTCTTTACTGAGGTTGATTTGCAGGTGATTCCTAGAGGACAAAATATACTCGCAGACGAACTAGCTATGTCAGCAGCTACCTATAAAATCCATTTTTGTCCCACTCGCAAGTACACAATGGAGGTGAAGTGCAGACCCACCATTCCTGACAACATCAGATATTGGTAGGTATTTGGAAATGACGATCAAATTGAAGATTTCCTGCAATGTAAAAATGATTTCGAATGTACAAACATAGATTTAGAATAGGATGAAGAATTTGTAAATAAATTTGTTTTTGAGAATGGTAGTGTAAATACAATAGTTGCTAAAGAAATCAGTGAAAATGATGTAGATTCTGATATCCTGCAGCTAAAAAATAACGTGTTACCTAAAGGGTTAGTTCCGTTGGAAGACTTGTTTGATTTTAAAGATGTAGCCAAAAAACCGAAAATTGAAGCTAGTGGTAAAGAGGCTGAAGACTGTAACATAGGAACAGAAGAAAACCCTAAAATAATAAAACTGTCTAAATCACTGCCACCAGAGCAAAAAAGAAAATACATTGAAATTTTTAAGGAATATATAGATGTTTTCACCTGGGGCTATGAGGACTTAAAATCCTATGACACAAGCATCATATAGCACCGGATTCCTATAAAATAAGAACACAAACCTTTCAGGTATAAAACTTAGGATAATTAATCCCAAGTTGCTTCCCCTAATAGAGAAAGAAATCAAAAAGATGTATGATGCCAAGATTATAGTCCCTTTGAGATTTTCCAAATGGGTTTCTTATCTAGTTCCAACTAGGACGAAAACTGGTGAGATCAGGCTCTGTATAGATTTCAGAAATCTGAACAAAGTATCCCTCAAAGACAATTACCCTTTACCCAAAATGGACCATATTTTACAAAGGGTGGTCGGATCCAGTAGGATCTCCTTACTAGATGGTTTCTTTGGTTACAACCAAGTTCTGGTCCATCCGGAAGATCAAGAGAAGACAACTTTTACCACACCTTGGGGAACCTTCATGTATGTGAAGATGCCTTTCGGTCTGATGAACGTTGGGGCTACTTTCCAAAGAGAAATGGATATTTCCTTTGTGGATGAGACGGGGAAATTTATAGTCATTTATCTAGATGATGTAACTATTTACTCCAAATCTGACAAAGAACATTTGCTCCACCTCAGACATGTGTTTGAGAAGTGCAGGAAATTTGGGATTTCATTAAATCCTAAGAAAAGCCTTTTCTAGTTAGAGGAAGGTAAACTATTGGGACACATAATCTCAAAAGATGGAATTAAAATAGATCCCAGCAGGATAGAAGCTATCCAGAAGATGGAACACCCTAGGAACATCAAAGAACTGCAATCTTTCATTAGCAAAATAAATTTCCTTAGAAGATTCATACCAAACTTGGTCGAGCTTCTCAGGAATATTACCAATATGATGAAAAAGGACACTAAAATCAAATGGAACACCGAGTCCAAACAGTCATTTGAGCAGGTGAAACATGCTCTCACCCAAGCCCCAGTTCTGATTATCCCAGACTATACCAAAGACTTTTATCTTTTCTCATTCGCATCTGAGCACACTATAGTAGCAGTATTGTTGCAGAAAAATAGTGAAGGGTACGAGCAACCCATAGCCTTTTTCAGCAAATATTTAAGAGACGCAGCGTTGAATTATAATATTATGGAGAAACAAGCCTTCACCCTGGTAAAGGCTATAAAATATTTTAGGGTCTATATTCTCCACTCTCACAAAATTACATACGTCCCAAACACAGTGGTTAAAGATATTCTGACCTAGGATAATCTGGATGGCAGAAGAGGAAAATGGATTGCGATCATTCTAGAATATGACATTGAAATAAAACCTACTAAATTGATCAAAGGACAGGGTTTGGCCAAACTGATGGCTGAGTCTAATTTTCATGCTTTAGATATTAAATTTTTGGCTGTAGTAGACAGACTGGAAGAGCAGGCGACTCCAAACATAAAAGAGGCATTCTTAAATTCCCCTTGGTATGCAGACCTCATTTTTGTACTCCACAATTTACAGGCTCCTCCAGGTTTGACTAAGACCAAACCTAGGTTTATTAAATTGAAAGCATTGAAATTTTGTATTATGGAAGGCAATCTCTATTGGAAAGATCCTGGTGGTATCTTTCTTAATTGCTTGTTAAAAGATGAAGCTGACAAAGTTCTTCAAGATTTTCATGCAGGAGACTGTGGTGGGCACCTGAGCTAGAAGACCATAACTAACAAGATTCTGAGAGATGGCTTTTACTAGCCTACTATGTTTGTTGACGTTCATCAGAAGGTTACTTCTTGCCACCAGTGTCATATTTTTGAAGGTAAAATGAAGGTTCTGCCACTCCCAATGAAACCCACCTCTGTTGAATCTCCTTTCCAACAATGGGGGTTGGAATTCATTGGTGAAATACATCCTCCCTCTTTGGGCCAACATAAATGGATCCTCATGGCCACAGACTACTTCACTAAGTGGATCGAGGTTGTACCATGCAAGCAAGCTACTGACTCTATCATCATCAAGTTTTTAGAAACTAACATTTTGTCTCGTTTTGGATGCCCCAAAAAAATTATAGCTGACAATGCAACGGCTTTCAGATCCAAAAGGCTCGTAGATTTTTGTAATCAATATCATATTACTTTGGTACATTCAACAGCTTATTATCCATAGGAAAATGGGCTAGCTGAATCTTCTAACAAAATTCTGGTGAACATCCTCAGAAAGACACTACAGGAAAACAAAAAATCATGGCATAATAAGTTGGCTTTCACACTCTGGGATAACAGAATTAGCACCAAGAGATCGATTGGTATGTCTCCATACCAGTTGGTGTATGGCATCGAGGTAGTTTTTCCCTTTTCATTAGGAGTTCTGGTCATGAAACTATTGCAGGAAACACAAGAAGAACCAAACGATGTCCAATGAATAATAAACCAAATGATCCACCTAATGCAATCCAAAGAAGAAGTTTACAACAGAATTCAAGTTATCCAAGAAAATATTAAAAAGATTTATGACAAGAGAACCAAAGAGGATGACTTTGAATTGGGTGATCTAGTTTTGAGGTGGGACTCCATAAATGAAGATAAAGGAAAACATGGAAAGTTCAATAGCTTGTGGAAGGGTCCCTACACCATTCAGGCCTTCAGAGGAAATAATGATTTTCTACTTGCTAATAGTGATGGATCAGACCTGCCAGGGGGACCCATAAATGGCAGGATGTTAAAGCATTACTTGCCACCTCAGTAGAGAGATATCCATTCCATTCCATTGTATATATCATTTATTTTACAAGTATTTTAGGTGTAGGTGTTTTTGTTTAGGTGTTTGAATCCCGCGGAGAAGGCCCTAAGACACTGAAAATGTCATCAAAATTTCCGAAATAAAGCAAGTCAGATAACAGAAGAAGCTCTAGAAGAAATTCTTCAAGATCACAAGAAACGGGATTCTTGGCATCTCGCAATGAGGATACCATCCCCAGGTGGAGCCACTGTTATAACCTTATAATTTATAGGATCAACTGTTGATTGTATTTTTGTCCCTTCAGTGTTTTTGACTTGCAGAGACTACTACATCCTGAAAAAGAAAAGAAAAGAAAAGAAAAAGAAAGAAAAAAGAAAATGAGAAAAGAATAAAAGAGGGCATAAAAGAAATTAAATAAAGCCCCATGCAATAAAAATGGCTTGATCCATAGAGTCTAAGCATGTCCAAGTCCTTTTAAATTGATGTTGATAGGATTAGTGAATAATCTTGGCTAAATTATTTAATCTTGGCCAAGTAGATAGGCTAGCTAGTGAATAAATTTGACCAAACTGCCTAATCTTGGTCAAATAACCCTAAGGTAGAGTAATTTCTTAGTCCAACAGTTTAATATGGGATAAATGTCATCGAGAAGTAGGTTAGAACTTAGGTTAGAGCATAGGTTAGTTGGCTTGATTTCAATAAAACATGCATGATGATCGATGTTGATTCATATCTTTGAAGTTTGAAAGTATGATTGCCTGACGCCCATGCTGATAAAAGCAGGGAAAGTTGAGAAAACCCACAAAAAGGCACAAGCCTAAGTCCCCACTACAGATATGATTTCGTGCTGGAAGATTAAAGAGAGCACGCATATAAACATCTGAGACATCGGCACTTAGATCTACCGTCAACAAGTCTTTCTAGACCCCCCCCGACCGTTCTACCTTTAATGGTTGGGGGGGAGGGGTCCAGAATGGTGAGTAAAAAGAATGCACATCTAAACAGCTAAGGTGTTGGTGCCCAGATCTACAACAGAGATATAATTATGGACCCCCCCCCTAGTCGTTCTACCTTTAACGGTTGGGGGGGGTTACGGAAAGTTCACTAAAGGAAGCGCTCATTTCTACAGTCTAGCAGCAGGCGCGCGGATGGATGTATGAAAATACTTTTCGGACCCCCCCCCCGACCATTCTCTTTTTAACAATGGGGGAGGGGGGGTCCGAAATGAAATGGTTTTCTAGCGGGCCCCCTACTCTAACATGGCAGGAATCTATTGGACTTTTCTGGCATACCACCATCATATCATGACATCACTTTCCACTTCTTCCCCTAAAATTCCTATCTCATAACTCTGTCAATCCATCCCCCCTATTTCACCCGTCACAAGTCCCCTCACCATTGTTGGTCTCCAATCAACACCCTCCACATCACCTGGTCGTACTTGTCACCCATTTTTCACCTGCCATCTCAATCTCCAAATGACTCGTTGGCCATTTATTAACGGTTAACGTATCCGTTAAACTTGATGATCTGTCCCTCGCGCCCAACAGGTATCCGTTCACCCAAAACTAGCCCTTCTCCTTCATTCGCCCATTGCTCATATTATCCTCACACCAGAAAGTTTCCTTGTCTCCTCTCTGATTCAATCAGCAACCCAACCACAGCCATTACCACTAACATTTTGTTTGAATTGTAGGTATTCTTCACAGCGATGGCACCAAAATCCAAGAAAGCAGAAGCCGAGGAAAATCCTTTCCTCCCACCTCTTGTCAACCTCGACAAGATCCCATTGGCCGACAAATATCATCTAATATTAGACACAAGGTGCGAAGTTGACTTCGTGGATTTGCATTCGTGGCTCAAAGACACTTTCTTAGATCAGAGCAATGAAATCGGGCTCTGGGAGTCCATTATTCCTCTATATTGTTTCCCCCGGGTCCATCATTTTCTTGAATTTGCCCTCAAATGCCAGGCTCATTAACTTCCCGACCAGAGAGCCATAGTCTCTTCATCAGGAGAAACTTTTTTCTTCATCACACTAGAGGCCATTGATCAAATGATGCAGATACCCAAAACCGAATCTTCCTCCCCTTTCAATCTCGAAATCATAACAGATTTTTACTAGAAACTATATTTTCCTCAAAGAGCCCAGATATTTGAATTTTTCCTCCCACAAGACGCTCAGTTCCCCAAGTCAAATCCCTCATATCCTTCCTCCCTGTTCTCAGAAAAGGGAAACGAAGTCATTTCATCACTATGTTTTATGCTTGGTTATTTTTCAGACGAATGGGTGGATGAACCTATATTGAGTTTTTTGTCCATTTTCTCTACCGAGGAAAAACCCACCACTCAGTTCGACTACAGCACTATCCTAGCGGAGAAAATTCATGAGCAGTTTTCAAAGTTCGCCACAGAGGGCATGTTTCGGTACTCCTCCATACTAGCTTACATGTTTGTCTTCTTTCAAGAAGATAGGTTCTCTTTCTCGATGCAGAAAATGGACAAGGACGGGAAGTCGCAGGCGGTAACATCTTGGACTTCGCTGCTCAGATGGAATTCCACAGAGTTCAGTTTCAAACAACTCATCAAGTAGTTTTACCACCTAGTGGTGAGCATGCTCAGTGGAAGACCATAACCAAGAATAAATGAGGAGATTCAGAGGATTTTACACCTCTCAAACCTTGCAAAAAACCGGAGATTGGTATCTTTACCAAAATCACACTGAGATCAGAATATATGGATGCGAGTTAGCTCCATACAAGTTGCCCAATTATTTACTCGTGAGGATTTTTTCCTTGGAGTACATAAGACAGATGATAAATTCAGACGACATACACTTTGTGTCTCTGAAGAAGAAACAACAGCTCAGAATTAAAGGGCAAATAGGGTCTTTTATCTGCAATAGTCGAGGCGTCGGGGAAGAAGAAGACAGGTTTCTGAAGGAAATGAGGTTCGACGCTAGTTTCCTGTGGAAATATGACCTATGCGGGATCATTTTGGAGATGAGGGTTAAGAATAAAAACATTCCATATGTTCATTCACCCAAGCCCGAAATAGAGAAGTTCGCAAATCAAACGAAGTGGGAGGTGAACACTCTAGAAGAGATAGAACATCAATCTCCTCCTATTGTTATTTCACAAACAAACATGCCACGAGTTCCAAACGAGAAAAGGCCCAGGAAGGATACTTCACCTTCTGTCACTAAATTCGCAACCGAAGATTTCCAATTACACACCAAGAGGCCAAAACCCAATCATACAACTGACATGGCTAGTGAAAAGGGAACCCAATCCACTACAGTTATGAAAGATGATCAGTCACCACTTATCTCTAGCAGCCAGCAGATCACATCTACTTCTTCATCCAATAAGGAGACGGATACTCCATTAATCAACTAGCCAAAACAAGGAGGCGTCAAATTGAGCATTTTTGAGAAATATGACCTGATTAAGAAGAGGAATCAAACACTGACCAGCAGCACTTATGCTCAGTTTTGGAAATAGACATCCATGGCATAGCACAGACTATTTTATGCGTTTGATACAGAGAAAGGTAGAATGCACATGGATTTTCTGCAAACACAGGTGCCCGACCCAAACGAAATCACTGACTACAAAAGTGCAACGTTCGAGTTCCACACTAGAGATGTGCACCTGGCTAATCAAATGGATCTGCATAAGCAAACTGGAGAAATGGTTTTCTCCACTTTGGAAAATTCTTCTACTTCATCTACTAAACTGGAGGTCTCTCTGAGCAATGTTCAGACACAGTTAAAGTTAGAAAATATATCATCCTTTGCAAAGGATAACAAAATTAAAACGTTGGAAGAATTGGTCCTCAATATCGGGTATGACCCCTTGAATGTGAAAGCAGACGAAGAGATGCTCAAAAAGAAAAATGTTGATATAGCATCTCTGAGGAAACAACTGAAACTACCACCAACGAAAGATGCATAGGCAAAGGAGATAGTTGAGACAGAAGGTGAGAAGGACGAGATGCTCAAGTTGATCATGGAGCAGAATGCACAGTTGAAAGAAATGAAAGAAAAACTGGAAAGGTTAGTGAAGGAGAAGGAACAATCAATGCCTATGGAATTCATTCCATTGAGCGTAGTTCCACTCACAGGGGTAAGCACAGCATCTGTAGCAGAAACCTCCACAGCAGAAATTCCCTCAGCAACTCCACTGACAGCTCTAGAAAATACAGTGGAATTAGCTAAATCCATGGAGGAAATGGACTTGTAAGAGACAGAAATTAGCAGACTAAAAAAGGAGTTTGAGGATCTTCAGCAGTTCAAGTCTTCTTACCAAACAAGCTAATCCATGGAGAAGAAAACCTCAGACAAGCTCAAACAGGAATTGCAACAGCTTCGAAAGAAAATAGTGGCGGGCAAGACACTTGCTAAGGCCAAGGAAAATATTTGGACAGATATCTCCAAATCCATAAATCAAATATGGCCTATGGTGCAAATCATGTTCGAGAAAAAAGAACTGGTACAGAGGAGTAGGTAGGCTATTGAGAAAATAAAAGGAGAGCTGGGAGAAATTCTCACAGAAACCACTGAGATCATTAGATTCCTGAATTAGAAAACCAAGGAAGAATTAGAGGATTTGAATATTGCAGACAGGATGGAAACCATCCTCGAAGTAAGGAGGGTTCTGACCAAGAGAGGACTTATGCTACAGTTGGAAGAGAAAGTTCAGACTATGGACGCAGGAGTTCAAGTATTTTTTAGTAAGATCGAACCTCTACAGAAGAAAGGTCTCCTAGACTTAATGGTCCTAAATGATAAGTTAATGACCCTTCCTGATTATAAACAGAAGTTGGCCATGGTGGCCAAAGATAGTTCAAAATTTTTGAGAATATGGGGCAGCATAATAGGCAAGGCGTTCTTAAAAACTTTGCAGCCAGACATCAGCATACAGCACGAGATCCGATATATTTTCATCGTCAGACCAACTTTTTCCAAGTACATAGAGATGGATGAAATATACCGAAGATTACTCAAATTCATTATTCCCAGTCAGCTACGATGGGAAGAGCTATGATATTTGATCGAGTAGGAGATGAGGTGTCCAAGTCTAGTCAGCAATCAGATCAAATAAAGTTGTGCAGATGACTCAATAATGGCCTTCCCCAAAATCATCTTGAAGAATTTGACACATCATTAACATTCCCTAAAGTTTTGTATCTTGTTGAGTTAGTTAGTTAAATTTAGAATCTGCCACATCCTAATCATTAATGACAAGGTCATTGTAACTTTTATTATAAATATTTCCAACTTAGAAGTATTGAGGGTTGTTGATCTTTACACCCAAGCAAGCTCTAGTTGCTATAATTTTTATCAAGAAGTTATTCTAGTAATACAAAGAGAAGTTTCACAGGATTCCTGTGTGTCAATTGTTGGTGAATTTCCCTTTGTCTGTGTACAAGTTTTTCCTTCTCAGTTATCATATTGTCTTTCTAAAATCTAATCTGTAAAGGAAGTTAAAGTTGCAGAATTTACCATTGTGTACTATGTTCTTAATCTTTTATAGATTTAAATGTTTTTCCTCTGATGTTATAACAAAGAAATTCTTAAATGCTTTTTTTTTTTAACTGATATCTGACCTTTTCAGCAATACACCATTTTTATTCCTAAAGAATCCAGCATTATCACTATCTCGCCCTGTGAAACGAATCTTATAAAGGTTGTCTTTAACTTCTATCTTTAAAAAACAGAACCCATATCCCAATGGAAGCGTAAGTGATATTCAGCCACTTCATTCAAAAACAATACAAATTACTTGGTTATATTCTTTCTAACTAGCCTAAAATCTTGAAAACTCAAACAAATCTAAAACTCACAGAGAGATCCCTCTCTAAAACTGGTAGGGATAGCTTCCAGTTTCGAAGCGGTTGGTTAAGGTTACCTATGATAAGTTTATTCTTACCTCATAACAACCTCTGGGAATTTACAGAGTGATAAAAAGTCCATCGTTTATCCGCCAACTGTTGTAACTAAACACCAAACAAAAGTGGATTCCATGAGATTCGATCCCAGGATCTCTGCTAACCAAAGCTCTAAATTTAGCTCTGCCTACCAGTGCGCCAACCACCATCTTTATGGCATAACCGCCACAATTTTGTATAAAAGGAGGCCTTCACTAGTATTCAACATGGGAGAACCAAACGTGCCCATATAGATTGGTACGGATTTTGGCACACATTTCTAGATTTTCCAGTCATTTATTGTAGAGGCAGTGGCACTAAAATCGAGGCATGGGTGTCTCTTGGGCCTGAAAGTGTCATACTCGGATCGAGGTGTGCAGATAGTCATTTTTAGGTAAAACGACGCCAAGGATGCAATTGTGGTGTTATTTTTCTTATCTAAGCAAATATTTTGTAGCTTAACTCTAGAATGAGGTATACTTATGTATTTTTCCGAGTTCTTTTGTGGAGTTGATAAAAAGACCTACCCATTTGAGAGCAGGACCCAGAGACGTATTCCACCAGGGATGAACTCCATTATCAAGTTATTTTTGTTCATATTGCATTCTTATGTCTCTTTCCTTTTGATTTTTTCCTTCTTTATGGTGTACTTTAGTTTATGCTCATTTAACATGATTCCTTAATAAGTCACCTGATGAAAATATCCTGGATCATGTTGGGATCAGAGCAGTTGTCTTTGACTTGAATTGTTGAGTATGAATTCTTACTAGGGCCAAGCATAGGCAGGGTGAAGGAACTCTTAATACTTTCAATCTCGAAGTTGGTCGTGCATCCCGAAGGAAGAATATGGCAAAAGAGGACAAGCGTGATGAACAAGAGAAAAACTTTCACATGGTCTTTTATCGCATGTCAGAAAGGGTTGAACAAATGTATGGAGATTACGAGAAGAGGATGAAGAAGAAAGGGAAGAAAAAGGAATCACATATAGATGATGATGCTTCAGTAAATCAAGGGGTTGGAGGAGATCCTCATGAGCCTCCATCTTCGCCTTAAAGTTCTAGTTCTTCTTCCTCTGATCATTGTCATCACTCTCAGCATTCTAGCCATAAAGCCTCTTTTAAGAAACCATTATTAAAGCTTGATGTAAAGTTTGCTTTACCTATGTTTAATGGAGATGTTAATCCTGAAAAACTAGATAATTGGATATGACAGGTTGAATTATATTGTCGTGTTCAGCATATTGATGAAGAGGAAGTTAAAGTGCAATTGGCTTCTCTTAGGTTGGAAGGAACTGCTCTCATATGGTGGGAGAGGAAGCTACAGGAAAGAAGTAAGTGAGGTAATCTTCTTTCCTCATGGTAGGAATTTAAAATAGAGATAAGGAATCAGTTATGTCGATTAGGGTATTTACATAAAGTGATGATGGAATGGAAAACTTTAAGACATAGTAAAGGTCGCACTATAAAAGTTTTCATAGAATAATTTAGGAAGAAAGCTCTAGCATTGAAAATTCCTTTGGATTCTTATGAAACTTTAATGAAGTATATTGGTGCACTTCACAGTTATATTTGTCATACTTTTCTCTTGTTTAACCCCACTAGTATTGATGAGGTTTGTGTGCAATCTACTCACCTTGAGAATAGGGGTAAACATGTTCAAGAAGATCCCACAAAGAAACCTTCCAATTTCCCACAGAAGACTTTCAATAAATTTAAAAGGAAGGACAAGAAGACTGCTATAGTGACGCGAGAAGGAGGAAAACCATCTTGCACTCATTGCAAGAAGGGAATTCGCGATGAAGAACACTGTTGAAAACTGCATCCAGAAAAGAAACAAAAATAGTTCGGTGGAAAGGGGAAGACAAAGATCGTTGCTACAGTATAGCAAGATCTTGGTTCTGAATCAGGAGATGAAGGAAAGATCATAGCGACTGGAGTACAAGGTAAAGATTCCCTTCATGCTAGTTCAAGTTCCAATGATGAATCTCATATTGATAAACGAAAGAAGAATGAGTTATTTCATATACGAGTTGTATCTAAACATACTAAGATAGATACATTATTTGATTTGGGTTCCCAAGTAAACTTAATATTTGAAGCATTTGTCAAGAAGATGGGTCTTGAAACGAAACCACATCTGAAGCCTTATCCTCTTGGTTGGGTATGTGATCAAGAAAAACTTAATGTCACCAAACAATGTAGGATCAAATTTGCTATTGCTTCAAAGTTGATTGATGAAGTGGATTTGGATGTTGTACCACTTGATATATGTGGCATAGTATTGGGAATTCCTTATCTTTATGATAGAAAATCAGTCTTCTTTCATCATGAGAACAAATACCACCTTACTAAGGGGGAGTGGAAAATATTGTTAGAGCTCACAGCATGAGGGTAAATACAACACTTGTTAGTGCAGGGAAAATGAAAAGACTCATAACCACTAATAAGAGATATGTACTCATGGTCGTCAAAGAGAAAGATGTCGGGACATCCGACACTTTCCAAGGGTGTGATCCATCTCATAAAAATGAATTAATTGATATTGTTTCTAAGTATAATGATATTTTTCAGGAACCTGATGGATCACCTCCTAAGAGAGAAATCCAACATGAGATACATCTTCACAAGATTATCCTCTTCCTAATGTGTTCATGTACAGGATGTCAGTTGTGGAGATGACAGAGATCAAGAAGCAGGTACAGGGTTTATTGGATCAAGGGGTCATCCGGCCCAGTTCATCTCCTTGTGGTTCTTCGATCATGATAGTGCCAAAGAAAGATGGCACATGGAGAATGTGTGTCGATTACCGGCCTTTAAATAAAATCACAGTGAAAAATTGATACCCTCTTCCTCGCATAGATTATTTACTTGATCAGTTGAAGAATGTTGTTTATTTCACTAAGTTGGATTTGTGCAGTGGATATCATCAAATTAGGGTCGCATAATAGGATGCATGGAAGGCTTCTTTTAAAACCAAATAGGAATTGTTCGAGTGGTTAGTTATGTCATTTGGGATTTGTAATTCTCCTGCAACTTTCATGTGTGTGATGAATGATGTATTCATGCCTTTCTTGGATGACTTTGTGAATGTATATTTAGATAGCATTCTTGTTTTTAGAGGGACTTGGGATGAACATGTAAGGCATGTAAAACAAGTATTGAATACTTTTCAAAGGGAAAAGTTGTATGTGAAGATTTCTAAATGTGAATTTGGCAAGACTGCACTAGTATACTTAGGTCATATCGTGGGAGGAGGACAATTGAAAATTGATCCTTCCAAAATTGATGTAATGTCAATTGGCCTGAGCCAAAAAGTGTGACCGAGATCCAAAGATTCTTGGGTGTAGTCTAGTATTGTAGGAGATTCATTCCCAAATTCTCCTTTATAGCAACTCCTTTGCATGCCTTAACCAGTGTGAAGAACACTTTTCAGTGGGAAGGAAAGCAACAAAAATATTTCAACATTTTGAAGGAGAATATCAGTACCGCACTAGTATCAGCATTGTCGAATCTTCAACAACATTTTGAGATCGAGATAGATTCCAGTGGATACGCCATGGGTGCATTATTGATGCAATATTGTAATCCTATATGTTACCACTCTGAAACTTTTAACCAAGTTGTTGTTAACTATCTGACATATGATAAATATTTGTATGCATTAGTCCAGAGCATAAAGAAATGGAAGCACTACTTGTTAGGGAAGGAAACAATTATACATATAGATCACCAGACCTTACAATATCTTCAAGCATATACCAAACTGAAACAATCTCGTCACTACATATAGATGGGTTTTCTACAAATATTTCATTTGGTAATAAAGTACAAGAAGGGTACAAGTAATAAGGTAGTCGATATGCTTTCTAGACCTCCTATTGTTGCTTCTATTATTTTGAAGAATACTTATTTATCTCATGATATCTATGTAGAACAATATTCCATCGACGAATATTTTAAAGAAGTATATAAGCTAACCCATGGTGCACAGGTAGATAACTATTGTCTGCAGGGAAAATTACTCTATCTTATTGGGAAGCTATGTATTCCTACAAGTGAACGAGTCCATGTGATACGAGAAGCTCACACTTCTCTTGTGTCTGGGCATTTTGGGGTAGGAAAAACAATGGATCAATTGTAGAGGTTTTGTTATTGGCCTCAAATGAAAGAAAATGTAACTAAATATGTAAAGGGGTGTGTGATGTTTTCTACTTGTAATCCAACTAATAGAAAATTGGGGCTATACTCACCACTTCATGTTCCATCCCATCCATGGGAAAGAATTTCCATGGATTTTGTAGGGGGTTTACCAATGACCAAAGGGGGTCATGATTATTTGTATGTTGTAGTGGATAGGTTCAACAAGATGTGTATCTTGATGCCATGTAAAAAGAAAATCATTGCTAAGAAGACTGCTAATCTCTTCTTTCAGTATGTTTGGGTTCACTTTGTATTACCCATGTCCATTGTCTCAGATCAAGATACTCAATTCCTTAGGGATTTTTGGACTAGCTTTTGGAGAATGATGGACACCAAATTAAAGAGAAGCACTGCTTTTCATCCACATACCGATGAACATACATAGGTGGTAAACAGAACATTGGTACTCTTTCTTCGAGGCTACTACAGCAAAAATCCTAAGTTATAGAATGAATAGATACCTTATGTATAGCATGCTTATAACTGAGCTTTACATTCATCCACTCAGAGTTCACCTTTTGAGATGTGTTTTGGGTACCTACAAAAGGTTCCTTTGGACTTGATGTATGGAAGATATGTCGATGTGAATGAATAACGAACAGAGGAAAGAGCCCACAAGTTCATCCAGGGGATTCAATAGATACACCATGCAGTCAAGGAATAGTTGGAGAAGAGTCAAGCACAATATAAAGCTTTTCATGAAAAGCACAGGGTTGATCATCAGTTCCAAGTTGGAGACAGGGTATGGTTTCACATCAGCGAGGAATGATTGAAGGGTGAAGGAAATAAAATCAAGCCCATTTGATATGGACCCTTCACTATCTTGGAGAAAAGTGACACTAATGATTTTTGTTTAGATATTCCACTGTATATGCAGATTTACTCTATTGTGAACATAGAGAACTTGAAACTTTTTGAGCCTCCCATGATCATGGATCAAGATGAGGAAGTTTCAATACCTTCAATTAATGACTTTTCACCTGAGTACTTGGATGAGTTACAGGAATATATCATCCTGGACAAAAGGACAAGGACTTCATGAAGGGGTGATTTTGATTATCTTCGAGTAGGCTTAAAGGGCACACATCCAAGCAAGGCAAAGTGGATTGAGAAGAATAATGTGAGGGGACTCTTCCCTCACTTATCAGTTGATTGATGAAAGCTTTTGGTGGTCCAAAATGATCTCAATGGGAAGGCTTGATCCAAAAAGGATCCAGAGAAGACTAAGAACAACTCAGAACTCGCAGAGGCAACTCGGGATACTCATAATGGCTTCAACAGACAGCAAAATGGAAAACATTCAAATTTCCCAAAACTCAGATAAAATGGCATGATCGCAAAGAGCACGTTGCAATTTTTCTAACGACGCAAATGGATCATCAAATAGAGTTACAGATCAAAATATATAGAGGTCAAAGTTTAGGTCAAACTTGGTCAAAAAGTCAGAAGGACAAGGTGACATGTGGCACGTCTATAAAGTTGACACGTGGAACATTCGTACAGCTGACGTGGAAGAGTGTTTATTTGGCATGGGATGATGTGGTAAGGTCATACAAATTGATGGCATACACGTAGGCAAATTAGGTGATGACACATGTCATTTTCATGGACAAATGTTATGGTTCCATGTGGCCTAGTCATGGGCTACCACGTGGCACCCCTCCAGTGGTTGGTATGTGTAAACATATATGACTCCACAGGAGTCAAACCTGTAACCTCCTAGCCCAAAGGCCTCACACCTCCACGCTAACCAACCTTCCACTCTATGTTCCTTGTTTATACCATGGTCCGAATTTTATTTAAGCTTACTAATGTTTCGAATGGGGAGAGAAACGGGCTAGGCCTTCGGCCCAACCCTTGGTTCTATGCCCATCCATGCAACTATATCCATATGTATATATCTGTCATTCTAGTCATCATATCTGCCATATTTGGTAGTCGATCCGCCAGTTTTAAAATCACCCGCTATATATTTTCAGTCCGTCGTTTATCTGCCAACTATTGTAACTAAACACCAAACAAAAGAAAAGTCCACGAGATTCAATCCTGGGACCTCCGCTAACCAAAGCTCTAAATTTAGCTTCGCCTACCAACGCGCCAACCACCATCTTTATGGCATAATTACCACAATTTTATATAAAAGGAGGCATTCGTCGGTATTCGACAGGGGAGAACCAAGCACACCCGTACAGATTGGTATGGATTTTGGCATGTATTTCGATATTTTCCAGACATTTGTTGCAGAGGCAGTGGCATGGAAACCAAGGCAGGGGTGTCTCTTGGGCCTTAAAGTGTCATACTCGGATCGAGACATGGAGACAGTCATTTTTAGGTAAAACAATGCCACGAACGTAGTGGTGGTGTTATTTTTCTAATCTGAGCAAAGATTGTGTAGATTAACTCCAAAATGAGGTATACTTATGTATTTTTCCCAATTCTTTTGTGGAGTTAATAAAAATACCTACCCATTTGAGAGCAGGACCTAGAGACATAGTCCACCGGGGACAAACTCCGTTATCAAGTTCTTTGTGTTCATATTGCATGCTTATGTCTCTTTCCTTTTGAGTTTTTCGTTCTTTATGGTGTACTTTAGTTTATGCTCATTTAACACGATTCTTTAATAAGTCACCTGACGAAAAGATCCTAGATTAGTGCTCTTTATGTTTATTGCATTTCCTGCCCAATCTAAGTCTATATATCCTACAACTCCACTCCATTTCCTCCAAGATATCTCAATCCATACTCCATTGTACCTCTCAAGTACCTGAGCACATGTTTCGTTGTGATCCAATGCACCTACCTGAACTTCACCATGAGCTAACTCAATGTGTTCACAACAAAACAAATATATTTCTTGGTGTTGACCAAATACATCAAGGACCCTATTAGCTTCTAGTATATCCTAGGATCCACCAACTATGAATCTGAAGTGTCAATCTTCTTCATATTAGTAACCATATGCATAGCCATCAGTTTATAGTCTTCCATCCTTAATCTCCTCAATATCTCTACTACATATTTCCCTTTTCCAAGGAATATCTCTCTCGATACCTTCCATACCTCTAACCAAAAGAAATAATGCATCAATCCAATGTCCTTCATCTCAAACTCACTAGATAAATATTCTTTGCACCCTGCAATAAGCTTCTCCGCACCTATGAGAAATAAATCATCAACGTACAAAACCAAGATGAGAGGATCCTCTCCAACAAGTATGAAGTAAAAGTTAAAATCCGCCTTACTCTTGGTAAAGCCCATACTCTGCAAGTATTTGTCAATCATGTAATACCTCTTGATGAGACTTTCAAATCCTTCTTTATCCCTACCTCCTTGAAGAAATACTTGAATTCATTAGAGGTGTACTCTCCCATGTTATCTGACCTCAAGAACTTGATCTTCTTACCTGTATAGTTCTCTACCTAATCCTTGAACTCTCTGAACCAACTGAAGACCTCATCCTTGGACTTCATAAAGAATATCCAGGTTTTCCTGGAAAACTCATCAATAAATGTCAAATAGTATGATGATCCCTGTAATGATTCTACCGAAATTGTCCCACTCACATCTGAATGGATAAGATCCAATATCCCCTTGGATCTACTCTCACTGCTACGAAAAATAGCCTTGTTGTTATTTCCAAGTGCACACACTTTGCACACTCCCTTTTTCTCAATATTGAACTCTGAAAGACCTATAAAAATCCCCCTCAAAATCGTCAAGTCCATGTTGTGTAGGTATCCCAACCTCCTGTTCCACAACTCACATAGGTTGTCACTATCATGTACCAAGTATTAAACATTTTTTCACTGTAACCTGTATAAAGTTCCTTCTCTAACCATAATGACTATTGTGTTGTCTGGGATATATTTCTCTATACATATGAGTACTTTCCCTCTTTGAAAAGTAACAGCAAAACTCTTGTACTCCATAGCAGAGACTAAAATCATATTCTTCTTCAAACCCGGTACATTAAGCACATCGTGAGCATCCAACGAACCCCATGACTCAAGATGGAAGGTAACTATTCCCTCTCCCTTCACTACATACTTGGCATCATCACCAAGTTGCACATGAATATCTGTGTCATTCTCTGTTGAACTGTTAAATAGCTCTCATGCTTCCTTCATATAACGAGATGCACCACTATCCAAGAACCAGGCACTCATTGTTTTTGTGTTGGTATAAAGAAAAGAAACCAATGAGAAATCCTTCTCAAACTTTGTTACAAACTCATCAAGTTGCATCTTTGTTGATGTTTCTGTATGCATATTTCCATTACCCTTCTTCTTCTTCTCTAGACATTAAGATGCATAATTTACATTCTTATGCCATGAGAAACACTTGATTTTACTCAAGTCTTTCTTCTTCCCTGACTATGATGATCCTCCATCACTATTACCCTTCTTTCTAGAACTCTTTCCTTTTCCCTTCTTCTTCTTACCAACAAGAGCCAAGTTCTCTTCACTGCCTCCCTACTTGCTACGCTTAGACTCCTCCTGAGTCTCTTCTTGGATGCAATCATCCCAAATTCTTAGCCAATCTAGGAGATTTACCCGAAAAAAAAATCCTTTGAAAAATGGTTCTCGTGACTTGGTAAGACCATTCAATGCCACGTTCACGAGCTATGCATCCTCTTTTTTCTCCCCTATGGATTCAAGTTGATCACAC
Organism: Picea engelmannii; assembly: GCA_009831015.1. Taxonomy (NCBI): domain Eukaryota; kingdom Viridiplantae; phylum Streptophyta; class Pinopsida; order Pinales; family Pinaceae; genus Picea; species Picea engelmannii. The sequence continues at coordinate 191,639 of ML790292.1, read as the reverse complement.
ACCTATGTCATCCTCGTGAGATAGTTGGTAACATTATCAAATCTAGACATCTGCATTGATCTGAGTTTATTCCTTAAGACCATCTTCATATTCATGTTCTTGCTCTCGAATAAAATTACCAAGGAATCAAACATATATTTGGTTGTCTTATTCTCAGTTAGGTGAGGGATTATATGATCCTTCATGAAATCTAGGAGGACCCTCTATGATTTTATACCCTTCTTGTTGTGAGCTTCCAAAGTTGTCGAATCTGTTGGTGGAGTAACTACTTTATCCACTAACTCCCAAAGGTCATACTCCTTCAATGCCAAAGTTATTATTTCTTTACAAGATAGGAATTTGGATGCTCCATCCAATCTATATTCAACTCTTAATGGTGTTGTTTCCATCCCTAAGACCTAATAAACTACCCTGGAAATAACCTGCTACTAAAAACTACCCATGTACTGGCATGTAAGACTTGTATGTGACTATCACCACTGCAACTCACGTATGTACATGACTGTCACCACTGCAACTCCCATATGTACATGATTGTCACCACTGCAACCCACATATGTATGTGACCAGTACTACTGCAACCTAAGTATACTTGATTGTTCTCAAATCAATCACCGTAGGTATGCGAATGTGTTTTTTGTGACCCACATACACCTCAGTAAACCTGTAAAAACTTAGTTTTTCCTCAGTACGAATGTTTCCCTGAAATTCATCCTTTGATTTCCACCTGCTAGTTATGTATCTTCTATGGATATAAGATCTGGCTTCCCTTCAGAGCATCGACTTTGATAACATGTTTAAAATATTACTCCAACACCTAGGTACTTTGTTATCTATTGATTTCCTTACTACAATCATATTAGCAGCTCACAAAACAAAAATACACTACTGAAATATTCAACTCAATAACATGTAGTAGAAGAAAAAAAGGGAAACCAAAATTATGCATACATAAACACCAATGTTTTTGGGTAGATACCCCTAAAAAAAACCCAGAGGGAAAACCAGTGCTGAGAATGATTTTATTATCCTAAAATTGGGGCTCTCGTAACAAGGATAATGGCCCACTGAGAGAAATACAACTGTATACAAATGGAAAACGTTGACCTCCTATACGAACCAGAGCTACATGTTTTTCAAGGTGTACACGATTCTCCTTCTTGTGACCCCCATATGTATGTGATTATCTCCATTGTGACCTGTGTACATGTATAGAAAACATGTATGGAAAGATACGTACAACACGACACTTCCCTGTGGCTTCCTCTTAATTGAAAACCACCTACACTGCCTCTCTTCTCTCTTCTCCTTGACCTAATATCTAGATGTAAGTCCTTCTCCACCTATCCAATATCTTGAATCACAGTCCTTCGTGATTCAATCCTCTCAAAAGTAAATCCTCTACTCTCAAGTAAAAAGTGTGTCAAGTGTGTCTTCTCCTTCACCCTAGCCTTGCTTTTATGATCGTGAGTTATAATATATTTCTAATCTCACTTGAGATTTAGATTGCATGTGAAGATTTCATGTTAAGTATTTTTAGCACTTCCCTCAAATAACTCAATTAACTAACTACATAATTAATTAATTAATTAAAGAACTTTACTTTAATAATTCTTTTAATTAAGGTAAAGTTACCAAGGTAGAATGCTTTGGACAGTTTCCACACGTCTAGACACATAGATGTGAAAATACCTATCTGATGCTACCACAAGAATCAACAGTGACTAATTCAAAGATCATTCCTATTGGTAGTTATTCCTTGTGTCGTTTTCATGTTTCCATTTGATTTATATGTATGATTGGTTTAGTTTTATTTCATTGTTATTTGTTTTTCTATTTTCTCTTTAGTTGATTCACTAATCAACTAACCAACTTCTACGTCATATTGATGGCCTAACTAGATAGTTAAGTGACTTTTTTTTTCTCACCCAAGTGGAAAAACAAGCACAACACCAGTATATCATCCAAATAAACAATAACAAATTAATCTAGATAAGGGAATAAAACATCATTCATTAGCCTCATAAATGTAGTTGGTGCATTGCATAAACCGAATGGCATAACCAACCACTCAAAAAAGCCTTGCCTTGTCTTAAAGGCAGTCTTCCAGGTATCTTCTTCTTTGAATCGTACCTGGTGAAATCCTGATTTCAAGTCCATCTTAGTGAAGTACTTTTCATGATGCAGTTGATCCAATAGATCATTGATCCTTGGAAGGGAGTATTGTTTCTTAAGTGGTATCTTTTTCAATTCCCTGTAATTGATACACATTCTTCATGTCCCATCCTTCTTGGAAAAAATTATGATGGGTGACCCACAAGGTGAGGTACTTGGTCAAATCACACCCTGCTCCAAAAATTGTTGCAATTAATTCTTCACTTCATTTGCTTCTAGAACAGATTGTCTATACATCCCAATATTCGGCAATGGGGAGTCTGGAAATAATTGTATTTCATGCTCTACTTCCCTCTTAGGTGGTAGCCCTTTAGGCTCCTAAAACACTCCTCTATGTGACGGTATCAACTCCTCCAATTGGTTTTTCTGCTCTTCAGTACACCCCTCTAGGGATTACTTCACTCTCATTGACTCATCATCAAACTAATTCTCTCTTAATAAAAGAAAAACATATTTCTTACTAGAACTAATCAACTTCTTGGCTTGGTTGGCACTTACCAGTGATATATTTGACTTGCCTTTATGTGCATTAATGATGTAGGAATTCTCATCCTTGATCATTCGCTATTGGTTGTTTCTTCGCATGAATATTACATCCCTCATATACATGTAATAGCTTCCAAACACTACTTTTCATACATCAAGGGGTACTACATCCAATTCCACTTCATCAATAAAATCAACACTTATAACAAATTTAATCTTACACTATTTAGTTACCTTTATTTTTGTGTCCTTGTTTACCAAACCTAATGGATATGGGATAGGATGATTATGAACCTCCAATCCAACCTTTCTTACCAGATCTACTTCTATGAGATTAGCCTGTGAACCAGAGTACAACAAAGCATCTATCTTGGTCTTCTTGACCTGAATCATGATGTGGAAGAACTTGGTCATATCCTTCTCTTTATAGTGATGAAGGATACTCAGATTCACCTCCTTCTGCATAGATGTGCAGATAATATTCGCGTCTACATCTGAGCTACTTTCACCTGGTAGCTTGAATATGTGGCTAGAAGGTTATTTTTCTTTATGTCCTTCTTGCGGTTCTTCGGGTTCATCTCTAGATGTAGTTTCTAGCATTTTTTATTGGTGTGGCCATCAATGTTTCAACGATTGAAATGGTTGTTGATGTTGATATTATGGTATTTGTGGGAGGTATTGACCTCCATATGTAACCTTTGACTAGAATAGAATATTTTTGAAGAAAGAGAAACCCTAAACAGATGTGTGAAAACGCTAGAAGACAAGTCGGCTCAGCAGAATAAGTAATATTGAAGTATTATATGTAGAAAAGGACATATCTGATCCAGATGGATATCGATGTCCACCCACCTTTTCCAATTGGATCAAAACAGTTTTCTGACAATTTTGGCAATTTACTATTTTTAGCAGTTTTAACTTCCGGGGCCATTTTGAGGGCCTAAATGAAGGTTTTTTGGGATATATATTGTCAATGATAGCTAAAGGAATGACTGGGCCCACAAAATGAATCTCCTCGATGATACCTTTCCAACGGGCTATCACATGCCTAAAACGGAGATCATATGCAAAAGTTACGACCCTCGAAAGTTGATGTACTAACTTACCCAAACGGGGCCCACGTGACTTTTGGCACTTCATCTCCTAGGGTTAGGTTTTTGGATGTCTAGGATTTTTGGAATTCTTGTTTATTGTAAAAAGGCCTTCAGAGCCTCATTGTAATATTCTTCTTGCGAATGCACGCAACCGTCACATCTCTTCTCAGAGATAAGTCGTCGCCATTCCAGCAAGCTTGTTTCCGCTGCATTTTACAGTTTCATCTTATTTCGTTATTGAATAGAAAACCAGTTTTACTATATCTCTATTATTTTTTGTTAAGCACCTGTTAATAATCTGTATGCATTTCGTTCTCCTCATAAAATCTGGATCAGTGATATCAGAGCAGTCTGCTCCTTGTCGTCTTAATGCATGTCCCCAACGAGGTCGGAGTACAAAGAGTTGGGTTTCGAGCTTGTTTATCTTGAGGACAGAAGCTCTCGCATGCCCAAGTGACCTCTCATGGTAGGAGAAAATAAATATGATGGGAAAGGATATCCTTTCAAACTGTTTATTGAGGAAGCCCTCATGCAATAGAGGAACAAGATGATGGATAGTTTCATGCAAATCCTTCGGCGTCTACCAACAGACGAAACATCTTCTTCGAACGGAGGCGTCGCCCCCTTCAAGGTACAAATAAACTTTGATATTCCTATATTTGAAGGTTAGATAGATGCATATGTTGTAGATAATTGGTTGAATCTACTAGAAGGGTATTTTTTTGTCCATAACTTTTAGAATAGAGAAAAGATTACTTTTGCACTCCTCAAAGTCGTTCCCCATGTCAAAGATTGGTGGAAAATTTTCTGTGAGCAAAAGTAAACAGACGAAACCTCATTATTTTCAATCACGTCCACCCGAGAATCCTTCAGGGATGTTATTAAGAAACAATACTACCATGTCGAAAGTTATGACGACCTATATACCAAATGGACCACACTACGACAAGAAAGATACCAAGCAGTGCCAGATTTCACAAATATCTCATACCTTGTGCACCAAGTTGGGTATAAAATATTCGGAGTGACATATGGTGATCAAGTATTGCAGTGCTCTGCATAGATACATCCATACTGAAATGGAATTTATGGACATCTCATCCTTGGGCACAGCCTACCGATATGTCGTCAAAATCGAGAAGAAGCTCAAACAAAAGACGCAGAAATTTGGGCCTGGGAACCCCTCACAACAAAAGCCAGGAAAGGGTGGCCCCAACCCATAGAACAAAGGATAGAGAAAATATGGACAGTATCAGAACAACTAATCCAAGCTGCAAGAAACGAAGGACACCGAAAAGACAAAGAAAGATACCAGAAAGTGGTGCGACTTCCATAAGATCCCTTGGCATAACACTGTTGACTGTCGCTCAAAGTAGTCATTTGTGGTTGAAGTGAAAGCCTTTGAATCAGATGCGGATTCTGACTCTGAGCCATAACTAGAAAGGGGAAGATGGATCATTGATGCGGAACCTAGTGCCACCGTTTCTACCACTAAGCTCCAACCTAGTGAACTAGACGAGCCAGAAGAAGGAGATTGCCTCTTCCATTCACAGATGTGGGTAAAAGGCACCCTACTGCACTTCATCGTTAATAGTAGTAGCCAGAAGAACCTCATCGCAGTAGAGGTCATCAAGCAGTTGGCCCTACCAACAATGTCTCACCCACAACCCTACACCATTGGATGGCTCTGCCAAGGAAGCGATCTCTGCATCAGCCAACAATGTCGACTGTCGTACGGCATCAAGCCCTTCAAAGACAAGGTATTGTGTGATGTTTCTCCTCTCGAAGTTTGTGATGTTATTTTGGGCCAACCTTATTTATGGAAACATCATGATGTATATGAGTCTAGGCCTCGTAGTGTTATTATTACTTTGAACAGGAAATTGTACAGGACACTTGAGGCAGTCCCACCTAGTGTTGTTTCCTTGATATCTACTAAGCAATGCAGGAAGGTCATCTCTCAGATGGGGAAGTTTGTCTTCTTCATGATTCGCTCTCAGAAGAAGAGAAATATCACAGCCACATCCAGGGTATCTGCGGCCGACCTCTCCACACAGTAGAAGAAAGTAGATAAGGTCATGGAAGAATAATCAGATATCTTCTCCTCACCTATAAGGGTACCTCTTCACTGCCAGGTCAAGCACCCCATAGATATGACCCCTAGCGCATTGCTACCCAATGGGCCAGTCTATCACCACTCTTTGTTAGAGAATGAGGAGATCAAGCGATAGATTCAAGAACTACTCCACAAGGGGCACATCTGTCCCAGCTCATCACCTTGCGGGAACCCAATTGTGTTGGTACAGAAGATAGACAGAACTTGGAGACTCTGTATTGATTATCGGGCTCTAAATAAAATCACAGTCATAAACTGATACCCAATTCCCCGAATTGACGACCTCCTTGATCAAATCATGAGGGCCAAATACTTCAGTAAGATTGATATGAAGTCTGGCTACCACCAGGTCCTGATAGAATAGAAAGATGTATGGAAGACCACCTTCAAGTCAAAGGAAGGCCTTTTTGAATGGTTGGTCATGCCCTTTGGTTTGACAAATGCTCCAGCCACTTTCATGAGGATGATGGACAATATCCTGCAACCATTCACCAATACTTTTGTAGTGGTGTATCTGGATGACATTCTAATTTACAGCAAGACTTGGGTCGAACACTTGCATCATATTCAGGAGGTTCTGCACACCCTGCAGCAGCACAAGCTATACGCCAACTGAGCTTAGAAGCTTCTTGGGCCTTGCCAATTTCTACATCATATTCGTGTTGGGATTCACCGATATTGCATGGGCCCTCATCCAAATAAACAGGGGTGGTGGTAACAAAATTTGTGTGGGGCCAGTCCCAACAACAAGCGTTCGATGATTTGAAGTAGTGCTTGTGCTCAGCCCCGGTACTTTCACTACCAGACTTGTAACATCCCTTTGAGATTGAGACAGATGCTTCAGACTATGTTGTGGGTGTCGTTCTCACTCAGCACAGCCACCCCGTGGCCTATCATAGTGAGACACTACCATATATTGTCCATAAGTACCCTACTTACGAAAAATAAATGTACTCCATTGTGCAGGCCTGCCACCAATGGAGACATTACATTCTTGGGAAGGAGACAGTCATCCACACTGATCATAATCCATTTTTGTTCATCTAGAAACGGGGAAAATTACAGAATGACCGCCATCAAAAGTGGTCCACATACTTGCAAAAATTCCACCTCAACATCAAGTATAAAACAGGAAGCACCAATCACATCGTTGATTGCCTCAGCAGACCGCCAATCGTGGCACTCACCATGGTGCTAGACTCTTGTGGCCATGAGACATCTAGATGGCTCCAACTCTATGAGACAGACCCTGACTTTTCCACAACCTACCAAATGTTGGGTGCAAACGCAGTTGTCGATAATTTCCATCTTCAGTATGGGTTGTTGTGTCGTTTGGGCCATATCTGTGTTCCATCAAGTGAGCGAGCGAAGTTGATTTGGGAATCCCACTACAATTGGGTGGTAGGACACTTCAGCATTGAAAAGACAATGGCAATGCTACAGAAACATTTCTACTGGCCGAAACTTTGGCAAGAGGTCAGCAAGTATATCAGTTCCTGCACTGCCTACGCTATTGCCAAACCGACCACTAAGAAACAGGGCCTGTATACCCCTCTTCCTACTCCTGATAGGCCATGGGAATCCATCTCAATGGACTACATGTCGGGCCTCACGTCCACCAAGCAGAGAAATGATTGTGTTTTTGTGGTTGTTGATCACTTTTCTAAGATGGCCATTCTAGTTGCCTGCAAGAAGAGCATCACAGCAGAGGCCATTGCCAAGCTCTTATTTAAACGAGTCTGGGTACATTTTGGAATCCCACAAACCATTGTCTCAGATCAGGATAGTTGATTTCCAAGCACATTTTGGTCGAGCCTCTGGTCACTGTTGGACACCAAGCTCACCAAATCCACGACCTTCCACCCCCAGACAGATGGCCAAACCAAGGTTGTAAATCGAATGATTGTGAATATTCTTCACATGTATAATTCAAAGCACCCTCACACATGGGATGAGAGCCTACCCTATGTCCATCATAGCTACAACCGAGACCTACATAGCTCAACCGGCCACAACTCCTTTCAGGTGGGGTTGGGATTCCAACCATTGGGTCCCATAGATGTTGCACTTCCCCTTGCGGTCACCTCGACTGACTCATATCCTGCTCCAACTGACGCTGAAAAAGCCACTCATTTCATTGAGTGGATCTAGCACATCCACCAACAGGTTCATGATATCCTACAGAAGTCCAATGAAAAGTACAAACAGCACCATGATCAACATTGGGTGCCACATAAGTTTCAGGTGGGTGACAAAGTTTGGTTGCACTTGCAGAAAGAATGCCTTACAGGACCCCATCGAAAGATTCACCCACTCTGTTATGGGTCGTACACTATCACCAAGTTCATGGGGGATAATTCTTTTGAGCTCAACATTCCTCCTTTCCTTGGCCTATACCCAATGTTAAACGTGGATCTCCTTCACCCTTATTTCCCACCATTATTGGACACCTAAGAAGTAGCAGAACAACTGACACCAATAGAGCTCAACCCGATTGCATACAACAGGAATCCAATGATCAGATTGTGGACACACAAATCAAGGTCACTCGACAACAAAGGATCCAGATTTATCGAGTCGTCAAAGCAAGGCAGTTCCTACAAGTGGCTCACTCGGGGCCAAATTCAGTAGAAATTTCCTCATCTGATGGGGGGCCTCAATGCAATGGAGACAATTTATTCATAAGGAGGGAGGATTGATCCAGATGGATATCAGTGGCCACCCACCTTTTCCAACTGGCTCAAAACATTTTTCTGACAATTTTGGCAATTTACTATTTTTAGCAGTTTTAACTTCTGGGGCCATTTTGAGGGCCTAAATGAAGGTTTTTCAGGATCGAGCTTCTAAATGATATCCAAAAGCATGATTGAGCCCCCAAAATGAATCTCCTCGATGATACCTTTCCAACGGGCTATCACACACCTAAAACGGAGATCGTATGCAAAAGTTACGACCTCGAGAAGTTGATGTACTAACTTACCCAAATGGGGCCCACGTGACTTTTGGCGCTTCATCTCCTAGGGTTAGGTTTTTGGATGTCTAGGGTTTTTGGAATTCTTGTTTATTGTAAAAAATCCTTTACATCCTCATTGTAATCTTCTTCTTGTGAATGCGCACAACCATCACATTTCTTCTCAAAGATAAGTCGCCACCATTCCAGCAAGCTTGTTTCCACTGCATTTTACAGTTTCAGCGTATTTCATTATTGAATAGAAAACCAATTTTATTGTATATCTGTTATTTTTTGTTAAGCACATGTTAATAATCTGTATTCATTTCATTCTGCTCATAAAATCTGGATCAAGGTCGGCCCTGCTTGAAGAGACACATGTTTGCCTGGAAATATTAGTATAAACAAAGGATCTCTTGGCTCATTTGTTCACTCACTCACACGTTCTTAGTCACCTAGAAACAGTGCACAAGTTTGGAGGAGGAGCAATAGCAGTTGCAGTTGTACAATTTTCTCTTTTTCAGTCTTTCTGGTACTTTATTTTGTGTGCTACCCTTGGAGAAGGTGTGCTCTCTTGGTTATCTGTTGGTTATGGTGTGGATTCCTAGAATCATTCTTTCTGTCAAAGGTTAAGGTGCTCGAGGGTGGCTTTATGCCTATGGTTGGGTGGCAATGGTGTAGCATTGTCTATGGTTAAACGAGCACATCAACATTATTCTAATAGGTTATGGGCCCACACCACCTTCAAGACAGTATAACCATTAGAAGGTAGTGTGGCAATTCTTTGTTAAGCTCGTTGTGGCACCAATTGCAGCTACAACTAGGGTTTCTGATTTTGCAGTTGCAGTAAACCCTAATCTAACTCTTTGGGAACCTTAAGTGAAGCGTTGGACCTAATTTTGGGTATTCTAGTGCACCCTAGCCTAGCACACCCTCTCGTACCCTCAGCCAGCAAAAATGTCAAGTTCGAGTTTTTGGGTCAAAGTCAAATTTTGACTGGTCAAAGTCAAAGTCAAAGGTTGACTTTTGGTCAAAGTTGAAATTTCAAGGTTTCTATCTTTTTCTAATCATTGAACCTCTTTGATTCAGTTTCTAACCTCTTCTTGTCAAGATGATGTCTAGTTTCATATTAGAAGACAAGTTGAACGATACTACAAATTTCAAAGGTATGCATTTGTATATGATTTTCATGTTATATCATTCAACAAAAGCATGAGTTTGTTTTGAAGGGAATGTACAAGAGACCTTGTCCAAGCAATGATCTTGGATTCAGTACATTCATAGGAACCAGGAGTGAAGACTCCAGGTTTGATTATTTAAAATTGATATGTCTCTAGTTGTTATGGCATTATTATGATCTTATGTTGCATATTGATCTATTGAAGTTGTGATCATTATACTAACCCCTTAATACTAAAGATACATGTGTTGATCTCCACTCTAGGAGATATTATTTTTCTTATGTAAATTCTTATTTCTTACGAGATGAAGTTGATCTCCTTTAGGAAATGTTCTTGGTTACTGACCTAGACTCCAGGATATCTTCCATGGAGGATACCATGGATATTTTTTTGTTCTTGTTTCTTGTTCCGGGAAGGTCATAAGAGATAAATATGAGAGGCAGTCATAGTCATAGAGATTCGGTGATCAAGAAGAAGCCATCGTAGTTTTTTGACACTTTGCAGAATGCAAAGGGGCATGCAGAAAACGGAAGCGTGGTATGGGGATTCTCTCATATAGAGGGAGTTGATTTCAGAGTTTGAGATGAAGGATCATGACCGGATCAGAAGCGTGGTTGGCACCAGATGAGATATTTAGTGAGGAGACTAAAGAGGTTTAGCATGATGTACATGAAGTCCATGGCCACACCTATGAAGACACATCTGAGGAAATTGTGTGACGGGGTAGGCATTTGCTTCACAGAGAGCACCTTGTGCTAGTATATGGTTGAGCCCACGACAGTATTATTGGGTTACAACACAACATGCAGGTACCTATGTTGTACATATAGATATGATTTATCTTCGATGATGAAGTATGGCTATCGGGATATACAATTTTTGGATTGGAAGTGCTACTTCAGCTTGTGATCAAGTAGGATTTCCAGACAAGTAGGGAAGAATATATTTGTAGCACTCAGTCATATATCATAGCCAGTGACAAAAGATATGAAGCAAGGTGGATTTTCAAAGGATCTTTCAGGACTTCATCAGATACATGGTGCAGGAAGGAGCAATGAGGCTCCTTCACTTATCCACAAATGAGCAGATAGTTGACATTTACACTAAGCCTCTTTCTAGGATAAGCTTGGTAGGAATGCAAATGTTTCCCTAGGGGAGTATTGATTGCAGCATCATGTCGATATTCCAATATTGATCAGATGGACTTGATCATGTGGGAATAGGCCCAGATGTAATCTTCGACGGACTGAAGATTTGAGTTGCTTCTAGATCTCCTATGTGTGAATTTCATCAGGCCTTTGAAACTCTCATGAGTAGTTGAGTAGCCCCGTTAAGCATCGGGTCGCCTCTATCTCCATGGGAATTGGGTTGCAGACTAGGGGAGATAGGGAACATCTACATCCAAAGTATATGTGCCCTGACGTAGTCTTCGACGGACTAAAGACTCGAGGTTCTTAAGGTGAAATTTCACATGTCCAATAGCATCGAGTTGATTGCATTCACAGAGTGATCCTATGAGAGGATCACCATGAGGTGTTTGTCGCTCTGATGTGGTCATAATTATTTTCATGGGACAAGAATGAACCGAGGTGCTAGACACATGTGTATGATAGCATTGAGATAAGTGCATTCACGGAGTAATCCTATGAGAGGATCAACTATGAGGTGAATGTGGCTTCGATGAGGTCACGATTCTTTTCATGGGACAAGAATGACCCGAGGTGCTAGACACATGGTGGTGGAGATGGATCATCAATATAGATAAATGAGGCTCATATATATTGTGATGATATGTTTTGATGCCAAATTGATACCAGATGATATTGATAGTGATGATGATACTCATGACATGGGTGTAGCCATGAGTGAGCACATCATTCGGGTGTAGCCCATGACAATGATGGTGACACACACTACGAGGTGTAGCTCTAGTGTTCTTTAGAGGGTGTTGGACCCTAGACGAGATTGATAGGTCCATATGAGTGTATCCATGTGTGAAGTGATTATGTTACCTGTAGAATGGTCTACAAGACTATGTGAGTCTTACCCATACCATGTGAAGATGGATGGATTTGTTTGAGACCATTAATACCTCCCTAGCTAAGAGGGAGTATTTATATTATGGTATTTGTGGGAGGTATTAACCTCCATATGTAACATTTGACTATAATAGAATATTCCAAAAGCAAGAGAAACCATAAACATATCTGTGAAAACCCTAGAACAAAAGTCAGATCGGCAGAATAAGTAATATTGAAGTATTATATGCAGAAAAAGATAGGTAGACCCTGCTTAAAGAGACACATATTCACCTAGAAATATTAGTATAAATAGAGGACGTCTTGGCTCATTTTCTCTCTCTCTCACACACACACACATTCACCCAGAAACAGTGTACAAGTTTGGAGGAGGAGGAGGAGCAGTTGCAGTTGTACAGTTATCTCTTTTTCAGTATTTCTGGTACTTTCTCTTGTGTGCTACCATTGTAGAAGGTGCGCTCTCTTGATTATATGTTGGTTATGGTGTGGCTTCTTGGAATCATTCTTTATGTCAAAGGTTAAGGTGCTCGGGGGTATATTTATGCCTATGGTTGGGTGACAATGGTGTAGCATTTTCTATGGTTAAACGAGCACATCAACATTATTCTAACAGTTGGGATCTTTGCACTAATGTGTAGTGGTTGTTGTCTTCTTATATTTTCCCCCTTTCCACTTCTTTTTCCCTTCCTTGGAATATTCCTAATTCTCTTTCTACTTCAAACCAATTGGTTTCCCCTTCTTTTGGCCTATGTTTTTCAGGTACTATACCTGTACACATGCCGCATCCATTGTTCTTGGCTTGAAGAGTATCACCTTCTATCATAGATGACTATGTAAACACCCTGAATACACGAGGAGTACATATGGGATCTTGGGAGAGATACCCAACATGATGGCCATATTTCTGAACTCAGTGGTGTACTCATGTACACTTTTCCCCTACCTCTGCCTAAAGTAGTTCCACCAGATCCATCGGTCCTCTACATACCCAACAGGGTAGAATTGGGACTTGATGAGGGTTTTGAAGTCCTCCCACCTAGTTATTGGTGGATCACCCTCCAACCTAAGTGTTTCTGTGTGGATTTCATGCCAGGTTAAAGTATGGCCCTCTAACTTTAATCTAGAAAATGAAATCTTTTGCTCTTCATCTATATGGTGAATGCTAAAATAAACGTCTAGTTGTTGCAACCAATGATTCAGTTTTAATGCATCGATCTCACCTTGGTATGGATTTATGTCCACTTTCACTTCCATATTGAATAGGGATTCTAAAGGTTTCATGGCACTTGAACTCGGCTTCTTTTTCTCGGATTCTTTCCATGACTCCTTTCATGAGTCTTCATGATATTTTGATTTCCCCTCCAATCTGTTCTCTGAATTAGAGCCTCCATCATCTCCAAATAGTCTGAGCTTGGTTTCTAGAGCCTCCATGAGGAGTTTCATATTAGGATTGATGTCATCAAATTGTGCTTCCAACCACTCAAATATCTCTTATGTTGGATCTCCAAGGTTATTATGAATAGACTCATTTGCCATGGCTGGGGTTTCTACAACTTCTCTTTAAGTTGATTCATGGATCCTGCAACTTCCCACAAATACCCAAAATAAAAACCTGCTCTTATACCAATATGATCTGTAAACTGTCATGGATACTCCACTAGAATAGCTCGTCACAACATATCTAATAAAATATTAAAAATATTTACTATTAAGGTTATTTTTCCTTTAGATCTCCAATATATTTAGTTATTGATTTTTTGCTTAAGCATGAAATAGATAAAATGCAGAAAATAGAGAATAGTAAAATACAATCACACCATCCACAAATAAACAAAATATATTACCTTAGAAACCCAATGCAATATAAAATCGAGCTAGAAGGTGAGGTTGCCCTGCTCTCTTTTCTCTGGTATAGAAATGATGCAAGTACAAAGAAAGAGGCACTCTTTGTTGAGTTGCCTTTGACCTATGGCATGTATGGCTACTACAGAATCTCTCCTCCTCTGTTATGCTCACATAATACCACTCTCATATGTTTTTTCTCAGCTATGTAACAAGATACAATGCAAAATAATGGAACCCCTTCTCCTCCTAGCGGCCCAGTATTTAACATAGCCCGATAGCCATCTAGGGGTAGGTTTTTTACTTTTTCAACCCTCAATTGTGGTACGGTTTTGGACCTTCTAGAATATTCTTGAAATTCCTCACATGGCTATCACCATATGCATGAGTACTGGGGGTCGACGTGGCATCCTCTCGGACCGTGGTGGTCAACACAATAGGTCAACTTGCGGGAGGAATAACTTTTGCATACGAACTCTGATCGATGCAATTTTTGCACCATTGGAAAGGTATCGATGTGTAGAATAGTGTCACCGGGTCCAAGCTATGACGAGAAATTTTAACCCCAAAAATTTTCATTTGATGCCTAAAAATGGCCCCAAAAGGTTCCAAACCCTAATTTTCCAAACTTGGACCTGCCACTAAAATGGTCCTGCAAGTTGATTCCTCCAATTTTTTCACTCTAAAAGGATCGAGATAGATGACAAATAATATAATGATCCACTCTGGATCAACATATCTATAAACCAGCAGTGAAATTCTTGTGGGTTTTTGAAAGAATAAGCACACGACAATGTTTTTTGTTCAAATCTAGAAATGGCAGCAACTGGTCTCATGTTTGAAGACAGATTGGATGGAGCATCTAAATTCTTATCCTGGAAGGCGAGGGTAACCTTTCTTTTGAAGGAAAATGGCCTTTGGGAGATTGTAGAGAAGGTTGTTTCTGTGCCGACAAATAAAACTCAGAAGGTAGCTCATGAGAAGGACATTAAATCCCAGAGAGTGATCATGGACATTGTGAAGGATCATTTGATCCCTCACGTTGCAGAGAAGTAGTTGTCCAAATATATGTTCAAGGATCTTGTGGATTTGTTATAAAGTGAAAACCTGAATAGGAATATGATATTGATAAATAAGCTCAGATCCATCTAGATGTCAAGATCTGACAATGTTACCAGCTACTTCATGAGGATCACCCAGAAACGTGATCAGCTTGCAGCCATTGGGGAGAAAGTAGATGACGTAGAAATTGTAAATGTGGAATTTAATGGTTTAACCAAGCCATGGGAACCATTTTTCAAATGATTCTACACTCAAGAGAAAATTCCCAATTGGGAGAGTCTTTGAAATGATTGCATCCAGGAAGAGGCTCGAGAGGAGTCTAAGGCCAGCAGGAAAGGAGATGGAGAGGAGAACCTTGCCCTAGTCAGTCAAGCCAAGAAGGGAAACCTCATAGTCGAGAAAGAAGAAGGACTTGAGTAAGATCAAGTGTTTTATGTGCCACGAGAGTGATCATTATGCATCTTAGTTTCTGAGAAGAAGAAGGGGCAAGGGAAATCCCAGGAGGTAGTAGCATCAGCAGAAAATCAGGTGGAAGAGTTTGTTGTGAACTTTGAGACTGAATTCACACTAGTCTCCTACCTTGCTACCAGCACCGTCACCAAGATTCCTTGGTAATTGGACAGTGGTGCATCATGTCATATGACAAAATCACGGGAGTTATTCAACAGTATGACAGAGAAGGACTCAGGGATCCATGTGGAGCTTGGTGATGATGCCAAGTATGCAATGAAGGGAGAGGTAAAAATCTTGTTCCATCTTGATTCATGAGGTTCGTTTGAGGCCCAAGATGTGCTATATGTACCAGGACTAAAGAAGAATTTTCTCTCGGTCTCAATTATGGAGGGCATGGGGTTTTCCATCATGTTCAAGAAAGGGAAAATATGCATACATCCAAAGAGAGTTATCCTTGACACAACAGTGAGCATTGGGGTTAGAGAGGGTAATGTATACAAGTTATAGGGTAAGTTTGTTCAGGCCTTGGTACATGACAATGACAACCTATGTGAGTTATGGCATAGGAGGATGGGACACCTGCATTACAAGGCGTTATCGATTCTGATGGATATTTCTATTGGTCTTCCATTATTCAGTGTTGAGCAACAGAGCGTGTGTAGAGGGTGTGCACTTGGAAAGAATGCCAAGGATGTTTTTCCATGAAGTGAGAGTAGGTCCAAGGGGATATTGGATCTCATACATTCATATTTGAGTGGGCCAATGTTAGTAGCATCAATGCAAACAGCATTGTATTATGTGACATTCATTAATGACTTTTCCAAGAAGACCTAGATCTTCTTTATCATGAAGACCAAGGATGAGGTCTTCAGTCGGTTCTAGGATTTCAAGGCCCGGGTGGAGAACCAAACAGGGAAGAGGATCAAGGTATTGAGGTCAGATAATGGGGGAGAGTACACATCCAATGACTTCAAGGATTTCTACAAGGAGGCAGGGATCAAGAGGGAGTTGACAGACTCATACAACCCTCAGCAAAATGGGATTGTGGAGAGAAAGAACTGGTCCATCATTGGTTCTTCCAGGTATATGATACATGAACAGGATCTGCCTATGTTCCTTTGGGTAGAGGCATGTAACATGGAAATATATGTGCAAAAAAGGAGTCCTCACAAGACATTGGGAGACAAGACTCATGAGGAAGCATTTACAGGAGTGAAACCAAAGATAGGACATCTGAGTATCTTTTGTTGTCTATTATACATCCATGTTCCTATGTAAAAGAGGACGAAGCTAGAGCCTTCGGGAGAGAAGGGGATATTTGTGGGATATAGCAAGACCTCAAAATATTACAGGATATTCATACCAACAGAGAGGAAGACAATTATGAGCAGAGATGTTAATTTCAAGGAGAACTTGGCATCTAGGAAGTCTCATGATTTACCACCAGTGGAAAAGGACGAGGAGCGGGAGGCTCTAAAGGGAGAAAAAAATTATGAGACTTCTAGTTAGGAGACCTAGTTGGTTTGAGAAAAAATTGAAGTATACTCGGGAGCATGTTGAGACTCCTAGGAGCACTGTCATGGAGAGTAGGCCTCCGAAGAAGTTTCCAAACTTCATGGAAATAAGGAGTAACATCATTTAAGAAGCAGCAGACCGTCAGGTATATCAGGATTCCATGGTGTAGGATGAAGTGTGGGACATTGTGCCAAGATCAAAGGGATAACCAATTCTAGGTGGCTCATCTAGAAGTACCTTCCTTGCTAGGAGGGAGTGTTGATGTTTGTAGCATTGGATAGGTACTTCCGCACATGTCTAAGAATCTAGACATGTGGAAGTCGTCCAAAGCCTTCAACCTTAGTAATTTACTTTAATTAAAGGAATTATTAAAGTAAAGTGTTTTTTATAATTAAAATGAGTTTAATTTAATGAAATGATAAAGTGATTAGAATTAGTGAATTAAATGAATCTTAGCCATTGATCTCAAATAAGGTGAAATTTAATCTCAACCATTGATCACTTTAGAGATTAGGGTTATGTTTGATTCATTCATAACTCAATATTATAAAATCAAGGGTAGGTGAAGGGGAGAGACACATCTACTTGGAATCGGTGACTCATAGAGAGATCAAAGAAGGAATTTTGTTCAAGGAGATCTTAGAAAAGGTGAAGAAGGAATTTCATCTAGATACCAGTTCAGTCCAAAGGAGAAGGAAGCAAGTGGGTAGTAGTAGACAGATATGATAGCAAGGATAGATCTGGGAAACAGATCGGTCGCAGGTATAGGTCGTACAGAGCCACAGGTAGTGTTGTATGCACCAAACAAATAGCTCGGGGCATGTACATAAACAGCGGACGAGTGGTTTGGGGTACGTGCATACGTGCAAGACAGAAAGCCAAGGACACATACATGTGCATTGTAAAGGTCATTCTAAGCATGCACATCTTGTACAGGTCGCAGGTACAAGGTTGTATAGCAGAGGCATAGTGGCTAGGTTGTAGGTGTTGGTTGTATTTTTTCTATTTCTTTTCTCAGTAAGAAGTTTTCCTAGTTTGAGAACCCTTGTGAGCTTTGATATTATTTTAATGAAAATCTTATTTGAAAGGAAGAATTTTTGTGTGCATGTGCGAAATTTGGTTTCATGTTGCTTCCATTATTTTATTTATTTCCATTCAGTATATTTTATTTTGAGTTGTAATTTAATTATCAGTAAGTAAAAACACGAGGTAATAATTTATTTAGGTGTTAGGGATTGAGATTTATCAACATAAATAAGTGTTGCATTCATATTTTCATGTTATAGATATGGATGATGTGGATATTATTCTTAGATATCCATAGGTGGACTCATTTGGTATGATTAATATTAATGTGCAAAAGAAGTTTATGAAGATTTGGTACAAGAATAAGAAAATCACACTACGGGATATTTTTCCTACTAAACAAGAAAGACATAAGGTGGCATAGGGAGAAATTATTGATGGTAAAATCATTGTAGTACCTACAGACACATCGGATGAAGAGTCTACCATTGAATTAGAAGAATAATTTACAAAAACACCTAAATGAGAGTACCATGAAAGGCATAAAAATGAAGAAGATTCTACAAATTTGCATCCCTGAAAGGAAGCATAGGTTGAAGAGTTTAAGAAAGAAGAACCAATAGCTAATATTGTTGCATATCACCACCCACGCCACATGAAAAAAAATAAAAAATAAAAAAAATAAAAAAACAATCATCAAGGAAAGTTCATGAGCATCAGTTGACGCTACTACAGACCTACATGGAACCAAAATAGTGCCCAAAATATAGGTACATAGAGGATTAAAATAAATGCATGGGGGAACAAAGACCATAGGACGTCAAAGGAGAAACTATACTCAAGATCGAGGTGGCCAAACAATAGTTGGACCCTCTGTCCATATTTCACTAGGATGGGTGCATGCTTACGTCATACCAATTGACTAAATTTCTTAACAAATCATATTATATGGCTTCTACTCATGTTTCAAGGGTGAAACATGTGAAAGGGGATAGAATGTAATGTACCTAGGAAGGATAAATAATATAGTATTAAGTACCTGGGAAGGTGTTAAACTATGAGTCCCTAGACTATCACAAAGTCCACAAAGTCCAAGACCACCTACTCTGGACTTGTAATTCTTATCTATTGATGAGGTGTTGTCATGATCCATTGATGAGTTGTCAATGATATCTAAATATATAAGTGGTCAAATCCATGTATTATAAGTTGATATCATTGGATCAATACAATGTTTAGAGAATGGCGTAAAGCCTTTTCTACCAATTCTTAACTTGTCTTACTTGTGCTCTATTTCTTAACAAGGTACGAGAGCTCTTATGGTTTTAAGGATCTAGTAACCCCTCTGTGGTAGTTATCCATGAGAAGTATAGTCAATGTAAAGAAGATGCAAAAGCTCAGTTGTATAGCTCAGTTGAATACAAGATCCATGGTAGTGATCCATGAGAGAATAGCAATGACGTCTACACCAACAAAATTACAAATTTGTATTCATTTGAGGATGTAATGGTAAAAAACAATTTCATTGTTATCTTCATGGTGGAGAGAAGAAATGCAACACATAAACAATGCTAGTAGCATGGGAGGGTGTGAATGTTGAACACATTATTTTAAAGAGATGAAATTCATTCCATATCTCACAGTTGATAGGTTTATCTCTAGATCACTGCAAGATTTACATTTGTTGAGCATTATGGTTCTAAGATCCACTACTACAATTTCTATTTTTTATAACAGATCTGAAAAAGAAAAACAAGAAGCATGTGATTGTGGGTATTGCTTCTGCTTGCTGCAACGTGGAGATGATGATCTACTGTTAAATAATTGTGAGCACCTGCCCCTATAAAGATATAACCGAGAGAACTACATCAATTTGTGTGTGTCACAGAGGAAGGTTAATGGTGTGTGGATCATAGATCTATATAATCACCTTCATAAATAAATACTACTAGCTACACCTGCTCACCTATGCTACTAGCTTAGTCAAAGATTTACGATCCACGATCTATTTCTATTTCAAATCGAGTGAGAAGGAGGCGGCCGGATGACAGAATGTGGCTTATGTGAGCTTGGCAATCTTTTGTCTTTTGGGTGGTTGTTACATAATATTTGCTTTCAGGATTTAACCTCTCCACAAGTTCGATTTCAAGGGAGCCATTAGAAGAGAGAGCACAGGTTATACCTCAATGGGCCCACATGCAAGCGTCCCCTGCGACGTATACGTTTTTTTTTCCATGAAATTTAATTAATATTTTTATTATATTGAAACCTGTGCACCCCAATATAATGAATGGAGTGAATCCTAAGATTAGTGGATATTTGCTTGGCTTTGAGTAAAAACCACCATTAAGAAAATGAAAGTGATTATGTTTCATATACAAAGAATGAAGTGGC
Source organism: Picea engelmannii (assembly GCA_009831015.1). Classification (NCBI taxonomy): domain Eukaryota; kingdom Viridiplantae; phylum Streptophyta; class Pinopsida; order Pinales; family Pinaceae; genus Picea; species Picea engelmannii. The sequence goes on along the minus strand of ML790292.1, from coordinate 171,306 downwards.
ATGTTTGAAGCACTGGATTTTAGCCACAATGGAGTGAAGCTTAAGATGAGTGGATATTTGCTTGGCTTTGAGTAAAAACCACCATTAAGAAAATGAAAGTGAGTATGTTTCATATACAAAGAATGAAGTGGAATGTTTGAAGCATTGAATTTTAGTGTGGCTATCATTGTTAGTTGTAAACAACCTTTTGATAAAAAGTCAAATAAAAATTCATGAATGTGTATAAGAAGTTTGGATTATTTACTTATTAAAAGATACATTTTTCAATCATTTTTAAGGTGTATAAGAAGTTTGGATTATGTATACATTTTCCATTTTTCAATATAGTGCATAAACCAAATTATTTAGTAAAAATTAAAAGGAATATGTTTTGTTTTTTTTTTATATATTTTGAGGAAAAGTAAAAAGTTTTTTTTATAATTGTAAAGGTATGTGGAGATTTTGGATGTATATTCAAAATTTGTAGACGAGGAAAGAAGCTTAATGATTTTATCTTTTCACTTAAAAATAGGGTTTATCAGCATTGAAAAGGGTAACAAAATGTGTTGAAAGCTTCATCATGCATCAAATTTTTAATAAAAAATATTCATTTTGTGGTTGTGGATGTTCCTAGACCTATTCTGAAATTTCAGTAAGGGGGTCTAAGGTACTTTGCATTTGTGTGACGGTGGATGATATTTTTTTGGATACTCTATTTTGTGTCTAGTTTTTGACACTCAACTTTACTTTGGCAAACAAAACAAGAACACAATCTCAAATGCTTATGCATTCATGAAGTGCAATGGTGATTGCAACAATTAAGTGTATTGAATTCCTCTCAAACTTACTATCTTTGTAAATTGGTAAAAGGTTGTGTTCAAATATTTGACACTAAGTTGCAAATTGTAAATCCATCAAGAGTAAAATTTATTTGATTTATGAGTTGAATTGTCAACATTAAAGAATAAATCATTAAATATGAGCATTGAATTTGAATTGTACAAAGGGTAAAATTCCAAACCCTTTCAAAGTCAATTATGAAAATTGTCAAAAAATAGCACTTGCCTGAAATTTGAATAAGGAGGTCAACAGAGTCATCAAAATTAAGTCATGTAACCACACATTAAGGTGCGAGATCAGTAGTACCCAACACCCTAAGGTGACATCAAATAAAGCGAGCAAGTACAAGCAAGGGTGACAAGTGAGTGTGAGCAAAATAACAAATAGGTAAGCAAGAAAGGGTTTACAAAATGCCTCTCAAAAATTCAAGGAATTACAAGACTAAAAACATGAATTGCATAATTGACTTATTAATCTTCATAATCAAATTGATTGAAGCACTTGAGCTGAAATTAATTTAAAAGAAGAAACAAGTTGATGACATGGTTGATGCAACATGTATAGCAAATGACTTCATACAAAAGGTTGATGCAATTTGTGACATAAAGGATCTAATGCAAAAGGCTAATGCAACTTGTGACACAAAAGACTTAATGCAGATGGTTGGTTCTGCCTGTGATACACATGACCTAATAGTGGATACAAAAGCAACACAAGAGATGGATGGTAATTCTTTAACTAGTCATGAGATGGAATCATATAGTGGACTAATGAAGGAAAATCTTGTTGAAGATGAGTCACAACAAAGAGCACAGAATGGCAGCAGCATGAATTTGAAGATACAAAAGAAGAACATCAAGAATTACAAAATGATATTTCCAAGATGATTGTTAGACCTTGGGAAGAATTTCTCTTTAACAAAAATCTACATGGCTTAAGTTGTGACAAAGGAAACAACTTTCATATCCCATATTACTCCAAACCAGTTCAGTTTGTGAGTGCAGTATTTCTTGAAGAAGTTAAGAATTGATAATAAGTGTCAGCATTGTCATAGAGTTCATCACTTGGAGAAACATTGTTTTGATCCTCGTCCTTGTCTTCATTGTGGGAAGACAATTATCTCTCAAAAAATGTTGAAAGAAGAAGAAGGTTAAGCGAACAATTCGTTATGGTTGGATAAGCTCTTGGAAATGGAACCAACAAGTAAATAAGCTACGTAAGTTTTATCGTCTAGTATAGACATAAGTAAAGACACATTTGCATGGAGAAATAACAAAAGAAAAATATTTCAAACAACTATTCCAGATTATTTTGGGCATGATCAACACCCAATTCTACATGTTTTTTGAAACTGAAACATGAATCCAAAATGGTACTCTCTACACCTCAAGGGGGGGAGTACATTGACACAACAACAAGATAAGATACTCTCCAACAATTTCAAGGGGGGAGTACATTGATACAACAACAAGATACTCTCCAACAACATCAAGGGGAGGGGGGGGTATATTCTCAAAATAGTTAGTGGTAAACCAAAAACCACTAGATATCATTAAAAAACAAGAGAATCCAAAAGCTCAAGCTTTGATTCCCTTCAAAAAAAAATGAGTCTCACCTTGCACCTAACAGGGGGAAATATCAAATATCAATTATGATATTCAAACTTCAAGTTTTGAAGTCCTATTGATGGTTTTTTAGGCATATATTCATTGAAGCTCAATTCAAAAGTTGCATATTGAAGACTCAAAATAATACAAGTTATTGTTTCCTTACTAGTACACAATTATTCAAACTTGTGATTAAGGGGGGGGATGTTAGACTATGAGTCCCTAGACAACCACAAAGTCTGAGGCCACATTTATGAGTTGCAATCCTTATATATTGATGATGTGTTGTCATCATCCATTGACGAGTTATTAATAAGATCTAGATCTAGAAGTGGTCAAATCCATGTATTATAAATTGATATCATGAGATCAATACGATGTGTAGAGAATAGCTTAAAGCATTTTTCATCAGTTCTTGTCATGTCTTGTCTTGTTTATGATCTATTTCTTAACAAAAGGTACTTAAGGAGAATAATTAATGTAATGTGGCGATACTCATAGAATAAGACCCACTTAGTAATTGGTGGGTAATAAATAGGCACACTAGAAAGTTAAGGAATAATAAAATAATGAGGGGTAGTTGGCATAGACTCCAAGGAATACTCGTGATAAAGTGTATATATACGAGTATAATTATCTTGGATATGTTGTAGAAAACATTGTTTATGGAATGATTCATTCCATGAGTATTTGATGGTGTTACCCTACCTTAAGGGTTATCTCTATATTTGTGTGTTGTCTATTGTGTGGATGCATTTTCTTATTCTCAAATTTAGGGGTTTTGTCTATCATCTACTAATCTTCACCATAGATAGTTACTTGTATGAATCCAACAAAGAATGACAATAAAACACCTACCTATAATCCATGTTATCTTGATTTGTACTACCCTAAGGGTTCTCTCTATATTTTTATGTTGTATATTGTGTGGATGCATTTTCTTATTCTCAAGTTCAAGGTTTTTGTCTATCATCTACCAAACTTCACTATAGATAGTTACTTGTATGAATCCAATGAGACACGACAATCAAGCACCCATCTATACTCCAAGTTATCTTGGTTTGCACTATGATTTCCTTTAGACAAGTTTTCTCATTATAAACCAAGATGGTTTAAAGGCTCTCACAATCGAATGATTTAACCTTATATGTTCATGATTGATGGCATAGAAAATCTACTTAAATCCTATCATAAATATATGGCATTGAAGCAACAGCTTGTGATTACAAATATCTCATATATAACAATCACAAGTTGCATAGAACCAACAAGGTATGGCACAAAAACATTGGTGATGTTAACACTAGAGTGAAGTAAGATATGATCACATCAACTTGTGAGTTTACAAACCAAATCCAAATTCCAAATTGACAACACTTTTGATGTAAGTAAAGCCTCATAAACTACCTTAAATGTTATCCATGTGGCACATGAACGAAAATTATTGATATAACAAGATTGACACCCTCTCTAATGTGAACATTAAACATGTTGACAAGGGAACACATGATATTATTACAACATTTTCTATGTACAATGTAGGTGTTGAACTTGAAAGGATTATTTAAGGGGTTGTACTAACCAAAACATCCCCTTGATTTTTGGGATCAGAATGTTGGGTCGCATAAATGTCATCTTTTTACATCATTTTGCCCCAATTTTTAATCATTTTTTGCTTACGTATGACCATGTATTAGTTCATTTTAATGCTTATGTGTGGGATTTAGATCCAAAATGTTTTCCATTGGATTTCCTTAGTATCTTGTGTGAATTATGGTTAAATATTAAAGAAATAATATATTTTGCATTTATCTTTGAAAAGAGGGTTAGTTTGTGATTGTTGCAGAACCAGTTGCCACTTGTTGTTACTCCTAAAAAAGAAAATCTATGAAATGGGTACTTGAGACTTTTTATATGAGGCATCATTAAGGCAACATGGGCCTACCCTCAAAATATATCAACAACCCAGATCATACTTTTCGAGAAATCGACGTTTTATTATTTGCTTCTTCATTGTCATTGCTACACCAATGCTATTCATCGTTGTTGCTACATCAATGCTACTACATAGGTTCTGTTACTCCAGGCATATTGCAATGTTTCTACTCTGCGGGTAGTTGTGTGGCTTCATAGAAGTCAATCTTCAACCACTACCAACCATGGAAAATGTTAGTTCTTGAGATGTTTTAGGTTGTTAATGGAACTATGCCAAGACACCTCGAAGCTAAAACTCATATTTAGGTTTTAAAACTATATTAGCAATGATATTTGTATGTTGCTTTGTAACTTCTCATAACTCTCATAATATTTTAGACATGATGATTAAAAAGCTCTTAGCCTAAGAAGCATTTCCCCATTGTGTATCAGACATTTAGGGTTTTAAAATGAATGAAGGGATGAATTTGTACAGGAGACAAAATGGAACATACAAGGTATTGCTATGAATAAATCTTGTAGTGCTTTGAAGAACAAAATGTGCTAGTAAATGTCCTTTAACATGTTGATAGGCTCATTTTGCTCAGCTCTTTAGACCATTTTCTAATGTTTGATGTCCTTTTTAAAGTCCCTTTCTCAAATACTTTACTATTGGACTTATTTCTTTTACATCTTAAGCTTGAGGATTATCCCCTTTTCCATAAAAACCTTAGGAGTTAAGCCATTAACCAAATTTTTGGCCATTGCCCATTAAAATTTTGACATTGTACTAAGAGAAAATATATTCAAATGGATTTTCTATGTGCATAAATCCATTTTTCTACAATTTCATATATTCCGATTTAATTTGGGTAGCTACAATTTATTTGTCAACAAATTATGATTTTAATAGATTGAAGACAAATGAGGCACTTTGTTGGTGGATATAGATGCAAATTTGATTTTCCACACAAGATTTGAAGATCTCCATTGAAGATATCATGGATCTAAGAAGTCAAATACTATTAAAAGTCATTTGGGATGTGTTTTGACCAAGTTGTTATAACTCTCATCTCATAATTTAAATTAAGTATTCAAATGCTTCATAAATTCAATGGGAATTAACAAGAATCTTGGAATTCTCAGACAATATTAGTTTGAGTTGTTAGCAAGGATCTTAGAATTATGTATGAGTTGTTAATTATTAGCAAATTGTGGAAACCACGTGAAAAACTCATGGATCTACATTTATTATTTGTTATTTTAGTTTCAAACAAATTTATATATAAAAGAGAGTTCCTTCTCCATTCTACAGGGAGGATTCATAGAGCACAAGTCCAATTATGATGGAATAAATTATGTTTCTCAAATTCTCATTTTAGTTTTGATTCTAGTATGTAGTTAGATTAATTTATTTATAATATATTAATTTATTTTATTTATTTTATTAATTTATATTATAAATTAGTAATAGATTAATTCATATTGTAGATTGATTTATTTAATTAACTTATATTTTAAATGTTGTGAATGTTGATATAGATTAATATCAG
>ML790292.1:147922-159713 GCA_009831015.1 Picea engelmannii | reverse complement strand
TATAGCAGAGGCATAGTGGCTAGGTTGTAGGTGTTGGTTGTATTTTTTCTATTTCTTTTCTCAGTAAGAAGTTTTCCTAGTTTGAGAACCCTTGTGAGCTTTGATATTATTTTAATGAAAATCTTATTTGAAAGGAAGAATTTTTGTGTGCATGTGCGAAATTTGGTTTCATGTTGCTTCCATTATTTTATTTATTTCCATTCAGTATATTTTATTTTGAGTTGTAATTTAATTATCAGTAAGTAAAAACACGAGGTAATAATTTATTTAGGTGTTAGGGATTGAGATTTATCAACATAAATAAGTGTTGCATTCATATTTTCATGTTATAGATATGGATGATGTGGATATTATTCTTAGATATCCATAGGTGGACTCATTTGGTATGATTAATATTAATGTGCAAAAGAAGTTTATGAAGATTTGGTACAAGAATAAGAAAATCACACTACGGGATATTTTTCCTACTAAACAAGAAAGACATAAGGTGGCATAGGGAGAAATTATTGATGGTAAAATCATTGTAGTACCTACAGACACATCGGATGAAGAGTCTACCATTGAATTAGAAGAATAATTTACAAAAACACCTAAATGAGAGTACCATGAAAGGCATAAAAATGAAGAAGATTCTACAAATTTGCATCCCTGAAAGGAAGCATAGGTTGAAGAGTTTAAGAAAGAAGAACCAATAGCTAATATTGTTGCATATCACCACCCACGCCACATGAAAAAAAATAAAAAATAAAAAAAATAAAAAAACAATCATCAAGGAAAGTTCATGAGCATCAGTTGACGCTACTACAGACCTACATGGAACCAAAATAGTGCCCAAAATATAGGTACATAGAGGATTAAAATAAATGCATGGGGGAACAAAGACCATAGGACGTCAAAGGAGAAACTATACTCAAGATCGAGGTGGCCAAACAATAGTTGGACCCTCTGTCCATATTTCACTAGGATGGGTGCATGCTTACGTCATACCAATTGACTAAATTTCTTAACAAATCATATTATATGGCTTCTACTCATGTTTCAAGGGTGAAACATGTGAAAGGGGATAGAATGTAATGTACCTAGGAAGGATAAATAATATAGTATTAAGTACCTGGGAAGGTGTTAAACTATGAGTCCCTAGACTATCACAAAGTCCACAAAGTCCAAGACCACCTACTCTGGACTTGTAATTCTTATCTATTGATGAGGTGTTGTCATGATCCATTGATGAGTTGTCAATGATATCTAAATATATAAGTGGTCAAATCCATGTATTATAAGTTGATATCATTGGATCAATACAATGTTTAGAGAATGGCGTAAAGCCTTTTCTACCAATTCTTAACTTGTCTTACTTGTGCTCTATTTCTTAACAAGGTACGAGAGCTCTTATGGTTTTAAGGATCTAGTAACCCCTCTGTGGTAGTTATCCATGAGAAGTATAGTCAATGTAAAGAAGATGCAAAAGCTCAGTTGTATAGCTCAGTTGAATACAAGATCCATGGTAGTGATCCATGAGAGAATAGCAATGACGTCTACACCAACAAAATTACAAATTTGTATTCATTTGAGGATGTAATGGTAAAAAACAATTTCATTGTTATCTTCATGGTGGAGAGAAGAAATGCAACACATAAACAATGCTAGTAGCATGGGAGGGTGTGAATGTTGAACACATTATTTTAAAGAGATGAAATTCATTCCATATCTCACAGTTGATAGGTTTATCTCTAGATCACTGCAAGATTTACATTTGTTGAGCATTATGGTTCTAAGATCCACTACTACAATTTCTATTTTTTATAACAGATCTGAAAAAGAAAAACAAGAAGCATGTGATTGTGGGTATTGCTTCTGCTTGCTGCAACGTGGAGATGATGATCTACTGTTAAATAATTGTGAGCACCTGCCCCTATAAAGATATAACCGAGAGAACTACATCAATTTGTGTGTGTCACAGAGGAAGGTTAATGGTGTGTGGATCATAGATCTATATAATCACCTTCATAAATAAATACTACTAGCTACACCTGCTCACCTATGCTACTAGCTTAGTCAAAGATTTACGATCCACGATCTATTTCTATTTCAAATCGAGTGAGAAGGAGGCGGCCGGATGACAGAATGTGGCTTATGTGAGCTTGGCAATCTTTTGTCTTTTGGGTGGTTGTTACATAATATTTGCTTTCAGGATTTAACCTCTCCACAAGTTCGATTTCAAGGGAGCCATTAGAAGAGAGAGCACAGGTTATACCTCAATGGGCCCACATGCAAGCGTCCCCTGCGACGTATACGTTTTTTTTTCCATGAAATTTAATTAATATTTTTATTATATTGAAACCTGTGCACCCCAATATAATGAATGGAGTGAATCCTAAGATTAGTGGATATTTGCTTGGCTTTGAGTAAAAACCACCATTAAGAAAATGAAAGTGATTATGTTTCATATACAAAGAATGAAGTGGCATGTTTGAAGCACTGGATTTTAGCCACAATGGAGTGAAGCTTAAGATGAGTGGATATTTGCTTGGCTTTGAGTAAAAACCACCATTAAGAAAATGAAAGTGAGTATGTTTCATATACAAAGAATGAAGTGGAATGTTTGAAGCATTGAATTTTAGTGTGGCTATCATTGTTAGTTGTAAACAACCTTTTGATAAAAAGTCAAATAAAAATTCATGAATGTGTATAAGAAGTTTGGATTATTTACTTATTAAAAGATACATTTTTCAATCATTTTTAAGGTGTATAAGAAGTTTGGATTATGTATACATTTTCCATTTTTCAATATAGTGCATAAACCAAATTATTTAGTAAAAATTAAAAGGAATATGTTTTGTTTTTTTTTTATATATTTTGAGGAAAAGTAAAAAGTTTTTTTTATAATTGTAAAGGTATGTGGAGATTTTGGATGTATATTCAAAATTTGTAGACGAGGAAAGAAGCTTAATGATTTTATCTTTTCACTTAAAAATAGGGTTTATCAGCATTGAAAAGGGTAACAAAATGTGTTGAAAGCTTCATCATGCATCAAATTTTTAATAAAAAATATTCATTTTGTGGTTGTGGATGTTCCTAGACCTATTCTGAAATTTCAGTAAGGGGGTCTAAGGTACTTTGCATTTGTGTGACGGTGGATGATATTTTTTTGGATACTCTATTTTGTGTCTAGTTTTTGACACTCAACTTTACTTTGGCAAACAAAACAAGAACACAATCTCAAATGCTTATGCATTCATGAAGTGCAATGGTGATTGCAACAATTAAGTGTATTGAATTCCTCTCAAACTTACTATCTTTGTAAATTGGTAAAAGGTTGTGTTCAAATATTTGACACTAAGTTGCAAATTGTAAATCCATCAAGAGTAAAATTTATTTGATTTATGAGTTGAATTGTCAACATTAAAGAATAAATCATTAAATATGAGCATTGAATTTGAATTGTACAAAGGGTAAAATTCCAAACCCTTTCAAAGTCAATTATGAAAATTGTCAAAAAATAGCACTTGCCTGAAATTTGAATAAGGAGGTCAACAGAGTCATCAAAATTAAGTCATGTAACCACACATTAAGGTGCGAGATCAGTAGTACCCAACACCCTAAGGTGACATCAAATAAAGCGAGCAAGTACAAGCAAGGGTGACAAGTGAGTGTGAGCAAAATAACAAATAGGTAAGCAAGAAAGGGTTTACAAAATGCCTCTCAAAAATTCAAGGAATTACAAGACTAAAAACATGAATTGCATAATTGACTTATTAATCTTCATAATCAAATTGATTGAAGCACTTGAGCTGAAATTAATTTAAAAGAAGAAACAAGTTGATGACATGGTTGATGCAACATGTATAGCAAATGACTTCATACAAAAGGTTGATGCAATTTGTGACATAAAGGATCTAATGCAAAAGGCTAATGCAACTTGTGACACAAAAGACTTAATGCAGATGGTTGGTTCTGCCTGTGATACACATGACCTAATAGTGGATACAAAAGCAACACAAGAGATGGATGGTAATTCTTTAACTAGTCATGAGATGGAATCATATAGTGGACTAATGAAGGAAAATCTTGTTGAAGATGAGTCACAACAAAGAGCACAGAATGGCAGCAGCATGAATTTGAAGATACAAAAGAAGAACATCAAGAATTACAAAATGATATTTCCAAGATGATTGTTAGACCTTGGGAAGAATTTCTCTTTAACAAAAATCTACATGGCTTAAGTTGTGACAAAGGAAACAACTTTCATATCCCATATTACTCCAAACCAGTTCAGTTTGTGAGTGCAGTATTTCTTGAAGAAGTTAAGAATTGATAATAAGTGTCAGCATTGTCATAGAGTTCATCACTTGGAGAAACATTGTTTTGATCCTCGTCCTTGTCTTCATTGTGGGAAGACAATTATCTCTCAAAAAATGTTGAAAGAAGAAGAAGGTTAAGCGAACAATTCGTTATGGTTGGATAAGCTCTTGGAAATGGAACCAACAAGTAAATAAGCTACGTAAGTTTTATCGTCTAGTATAGACATAAGTAAAGACACATTTGCATGGAGAAATAACAAAAGAAAAATATTTCAAACAACTATTCCAGATTATTTTGGGCATGATCAACACCCAATTCTACATGTTTTTTGAAACTGAAACATGAATCCAAAATGGTACTCTCTACACCTCAAGGGGGGGAGTACATTGACACAACAACAAGATAAGATACTCTCCAACAATTTCAAGGGGGGAGTACATTGATACAACAACAAGATACTCTCCAACAACATCAAGGGGAGGGGGGGGTATATTCTCAAAATAGTTAGTGGTAAACCAAAAACCACTAGATATCATTAAAAAACAAGAGAATCCAAAAGCTCAAGCTTTGATTCCCTTCAAAAAAAAATGAGTCTCACCTTGCACCTAACAGGGGGAAATATCAAATATCAATTATGATATTCAAACTTCAAGTTTTGAAGTCCTATTGATGGTTTTTTAGGCATATATTCATTGAAGCTCAATTCAAAAGTTGCATATTGAAGACTCAAAATAATACAAGTTATTGTTTCCTTACTAGTACACAATTATTCAAACTTGTGATTAAGGGGGGGGATGTTAGACTATGAGTCCCTAGACAACCACAAAGTCTGAGGCCACATTTATGAGTTGCAATCCTTATATATTGATGATGTGTTGTCATCATCCATTGACGAGTTATTAATAAGATCTAGATCTAGAAGTGGTCAAATCCATGTATTATAAATTGATATCATGAGATCAATACGATGTGTAGAGAATAGCTTAAAGCATTTTTCATCAGTTCTTGTCATGTCTTGTCTTGTTTATGATCTATTTCTTAACAAAAGGTACTTAAGGAGAATAATTAATGTAATGTGGCGATACTCATAGAATAAGACCCACTTAGTAATTGGTGGGTAATAAATAGGCACACTAGAAAGTTAAGGAATAATAAAATAATGAGGGGTAGTTGGCATAGACTCCAAGGAATACTCGTGATAAAGTGTATATATACGAGTATAATTATCTTGGATATGTTGTAGAAAACATTGTTTATGGAATGATTCATTCCATGAGTATTTGATGGTGTTACCCTACCTTAAGGGTTATCTCTATATTTGTGTGTTGTCTATTGTGTGGATGCATTTTCTTATTCTCAAATTTAGGGGTTTTGTCTATCATCTACTAATCTTCACCATAGATAGTTACTTGTATGAATCCAACAAAGAATGACAATAAAACACCTACCTATAATCCATGTTATCTTGATTTGTACTACCCTAAGGGTTCTCTCTATATTTTTATGTTGTATATTGTGTGGATGCATTTTCTTATTCTCAAGTTCAAGGTTTTTGTCTATCATCTACCAAACTTCACTATAGATAGTTACTTGTATGAATCCAATGAGACACGACAATCAAGCACCCATCTATACTCCAAGTTATCTTGGTTTGCACTATGATTTCCTTTAGACAAGTTTTCTCATTATAAACCAAGATGGTTTAAAGGCTCTCACAATCGAATGATTTAACCTTATATGTTCATGATTGATGGCATAGAAAATCTACTTAAATCCTATCATAAATATATGGCATTGAAGCAACAGCTTGTGATTACAAATATCTCATATATAACAATCACAAGTTGCATAGAACCAACAAGGTATGGCACAAAAACATTGGTGATGTTAACACTAGAGTGAAGTAAGATATGATCACATCAACTTGTGAGTTTACAAACCAAATCCAAATTCCAAATTGACAACACTTTTGATGTAAGTAAAGCCTCATAAACTACCTTAAATGTTATCCATGTGGCACATGAACGAAAATTATTGATATAACAAGATTGACACCCTCTCTAATGTGAACATTAAACATGTTGACAAGGGAACACATGATATTATTACAACATTTTCTATGTACAATGTAGGTGTTGAACTTGAAAGGATTATTTAAGGGGTTGTACTAACCAAAACATCCCCTTGATTTTTGGGATCAGAATGTTGGGTCGCATAAATGTCATCTTTTTACATCATTTTGCCCCAATTTTTAATCATTTTTTGCTTACGTATGACCATGTATTAGTTCATTTTAATGCTTATGTGTGGGATTTAGATCCAAAATGTTTTCCATTGGATTTCCTTAGTATCTTGTGTGAATTATGGTTAAATATTAAAGAAATAATATATTTTGCATTTATCTTTGAAAAGAGGGTTAGTTTGTGATTGTTGCAGAACCAGTTGCCACTTGTTGTTACTCCTAAAAAAGAAAATCTATGAAATGGGTACTTGAGACTTTTTATATGAGGCATCATTAAGGCAACATGGGCCTACCCTCAAAATATATCAACAACCCAGATCATACTTTTCGAGAAATCGACGTTTTATTATTTGCTTCTTCATTGTCATTGCTACACCAATGCTATTCATCGTTGTTGCTACATCAATGCTACTACATAGGTTCTGTTACTCCAGGCATATTGCAATGTTTCTACTCTGCGGGTAGTTGTGTGGCTTCATAGAAGTCAATCTTCAACCACTACCAACCATGGAAAATGTTAGTTCTTGAGATGTTTTAGGTTGTTAATGGAACTATGCCAAGACACCTCGAAGCTAAAACTCATATTTAGGTTTTAAAACTATATTAGCAATGATATTTGTATGTTGCTTTGTAACTTCTCATAACTCTCATAATATTTTAGACATGATGATTAAAAAGCTCTTAGCCTAAGAAGCATTTCCCCATTGTGTATCAGACATTTAGGGTTTTAAAATGAATGAAGGGATGAATTTGTACAGGAGACAAAATGGAACATACAAGGTATTGCTATGAATAAATCTTGTAGTGCTTTGAAGAACAAAATGTGCTAGTAAATGTCCTTTAACATGTTGATAGGCTCATTTTGCTCAGCTCTTTAGACCATTTTCTAATGTTTGATGTCCTTTTTAAAGTCCCTTTCTCAAATACTTTACTATTGGACTTATTTCTTTTACATCTTAAGCTTGAGGATTATCCCCTTTTCCATAAAAACCTTAGGAGTTAAGCCATTAACCAAATTTTTGGCCATTGCCCATTAAAATTTTGACATTGTACTAAGAGAAAATATATTCAAATGGATTTTCTATGTGCATAAATCCATTTTTCTACAATTTCATATATTCCGATTTAATTTGGGTAGCTACAATTTATTTGTCAACAAATTATGATTTTAATAGATTGAAGACAAATGAGGCACTTTGTTGGTGGATATAGATGCAAATTTGATTTTCCACACAAGATTTGAAGATCTCCATTGAAGATATCATGGATCTAAGAAGTCAAATACTATTAAAAGTCATTTGGGATGTGTTTTGACCAAGTTGTTATAACTCTCATCTCATAATTTAAATTAAGTATTCAAATGCTTCATAAATTCAATGGGAATTAACAAGAATCTTGGAATTCTCAGACAATATTAGTTTGAGTTGTTAGCAAGGATCTTAGAATTATGTATGAGTTGTTAATTATTAGCAAATTGTGGAAACCACGTGAAAAACTCATGGATCTACATTTATTATTTGTTATTTTAGTTTCAAACAAATTTATATATAAAAGAGAGTTCCTTCTCCATTCTACAGGGAGGATTCATAGAGCACAAGTCCAATTATGATGGAATAAATTATGTTTCTCAAATTCTCATTTTAGTTTTGATTCTAGTATGTAGTTAGATTAATTTATTTATAATATATTAATTTATTTTATTTATTTTATTAATTTATATTATAAATTAGTAATAGATTAATTCATATTGTAGATTGATTTATTTAATTAACTTATATTTTAAATGTTGTGAATGTTGATATAGATTAATATCAGTGCTTTGTTCTATGGAAACATGGCCCACTCCAATATAACAGTGTTGTGTAGCTTAAGAAGTTTTCTTTAGTTTCTTGTTGTGTGATTTAATTATGCAATTTTTATTTTTTTTTATAAGTAAGTATTTGTATTATATATAAAAATCCTTCTGAGAACCAGGATCAAGAGTACATGCACTGAGTCTAGCGGTTGTAATTACTGGACTGCTCCATCAGGAGAAACCAGTTCAGCCAACCGTATATAGCAAGTAGCAAAAATTTCTAACAGTTCTAGAGAAAACCAGACAATTTAACTAAACCAGACAATTTAACTACCATGAGAGCCACTAAAGCTAAAGTATGGAACAAGCTGTGTATAATCTGGGACATACTCGGGCAAGAGGCCAGGCCAGGGTTCCTCGATGATAGGTGTCCCGCTGGCAGTCCATTGCATGTCTGTGGCGTCGTTGCCTTTGTCCTCGTGCACCTGGATACTGGTGTCCTTCTCCTCCGCTGCCGCTTCCGAAACTGCATCGTCGTCCCCACCTACACTGCATGCCGAAGTCTCCTTCCTCGCGAGAGCAGTCATGGGCTCTAGTTTGCCTGCCTTTCCGTCAGACTGCGAGCTTCCTGCTGTGGAAGCTTGTTGATGGCTGCTTGAATGGTCGCTCGCAGTGAGAGAAACGTCATTGGAATCCTCAGGAACGGCTGGAGGGGGAGTGGCGAGAAGCTGGAGAAGGACTGATAGCCTTCCTTCCATCTGTTGGACACGGAACTGGAGGTCATTCACGCCATCACGGAGCTCAAAAACTAAGTCGTGCAAAATGGCGGTGTGTTCACGCGGAAGAGTGGGAGAGGGCGTCTTCAGATTGCTACGGGGTCAACCATGGCTCGGCGCCGGGGGAGGAGAGGAATGCTTGACAAAAGGAGAATGCCATGTCGGGGTCCAGGAGGTGTCAACGATAGCCAAACAGTCAAGAGCTGGGGTAGGTGAACCAGAGGGCGAGGAAGAAGTGCGAGGGCGTCGAGGGTGCCAGGGAGAGCCCCTGTGTGGACGCAAACGTTGTCGTGGCATGGTGAAGCTTGGCGTCTGCAGAAAATCTGCAGAGCCAAGGTGGAGGATGAGGAGCGTCCGAAAGACCATGAAAACCACAGGACCAGAGTCGAAACCAAACAGCCAGGCAAAAATGCAAAGAGGATGTTGCATAGCTCTATGCATAAAGGTGGTCGAGGGGGTTGGTTTAATGCCCCTCCCATCGACTTTGAATGCCATTTAATGCCCGGGGGTGGTGGCTTCAGTGGGCACGAGCCGAGTACATGGCTCTGTGCTCCGCTGGCCTCCCCCTTCCGCTTCTGCGCGCCAGGTGTTGGGCCCGAACACCCCATCCAGGTGGATTTAATTATGCAATTATTCATTCACCTAAGATTGTATTTCTTTATTTCTGCAATCAATTCCTTATTGTCGACATAATTACTTTTCATATTGGGTTTCTTAAAGATTGCATTTCCTTAAATTTTTTTGAAGAAATGTGCTTAACACAATAATTACGTTTGTTGTTCTGAGTAATAACAGTGATCATCTTGGCAAGGATTAAATTAGGTTTTTTTCTTTTCTGCAAATAGTCAATAGATTTCCTTTTAGCGTGTGTGTTTTCCCTTCATCAAACGTGATTTCCTTTCCAGCAAGTAGTTAATTGATTTCCTTGAGTGTGAATTTCCGTTCATGCAATTAGTTAATCAATTTCCTTTCAACACATGTGGATTTTCTTTTCTACAAGTATCTTTAGTCACTTTACTTTCTGCGAGTGTGATTTCACTTCTGAAGTTTGTAGAACCATGCCAAATATTTGTGCATTGTCTATACTCTACCTGCAAAAGTAATCATTGATACTACAACTACATAACAAACCAATGGAAGTAATACAGTGCAAGTTCCATACGAACCCCGGGTTGACAATTAAATGCAGAGTCTTTCTAACTATCTTTCTGAGAAATTAGGTAGGTAATTGAAAAGCAATCTTCGGGTCTAAATCCCGCACATAAGCATTAAAATGAACTAATATAGAGTCACAGGCAAGCAAAAAGAGATTAAAAATAGGGACACGAAGATGTAAAAAGATGACATTTATGCGGCCCAGCATAGAGGGTCTTCCTAAAGCATGAGAACATGCAATAGAAGGTTATAATCTTACTTCGTGTCATTCTTGTTTTTTCACAACCCTCAAATTTATGCAACAATCCGACCCTTTACAACAAACTTGCAAATTATTTTTTGTCCCCTACAAACCCTTTTCGCTTTCCTAGAACTTCTGCAATGTGTAAAGTGCCTCTCTAGCAACCACAAAAGGGAAAATGAAAGACAAAGGGAACAAAATCGAACTTCCACAGTGTGTAAAGGCCTTTCTAGCAACCACAAAAGGGAAAATGAAGAACAAAAGGAGCAAAATCATCCCATTGAGGAATTTTGGCACTCCCTTCAATCATCCCATTGAGAAATTTTGGCACTCCCCTTCAAGTTAATAAACTTGTTAGTTTAAATATATATAAATAACAAATAAAATAAAAACGATATCGTGGCAATGTGTTTACTTGATTTATCATGTAAATGTATAGAATGTTCTCCTATCATGTTATTTAAGCTAATCTTTTATTATTCAAATACCTATTTTTTTAGGCGTTGGTTAGTTGTTCTACGAAATGGTTTTTTTGGTCGAAATCTGGCGATATAAATTTACACAAATCACTATTTTTGTTGTTCAAAATCCATTTATGAATGCAGAAATAGATTTAGCATGCTGAAAAACTCCCGGGGCACTCAAATTATACAAAAATAATCACTCAAATCCACGAATCCAACAATTTCTCGCCGGATTTCGAAAAAATATCCCCAGACAAAAACATCATTTCGTAGAACTTTTAACCTGCAGCATTTTTTATTGTTTGGAATAACTACATACTAATCATAATCATGCACAAGGTATAATTATAATTGTAAACCTCCAATGATATTTATAGTTCATAATGGATATGTGTGAATAAAGACCTTGACTAACCAGTTGGACTAAATTGTATTGGCTCATATTTTCCAATTTGGTGATACATTGATCATTTTCATTGTCATAATGTAGTTTTACTTCTCTTATCCAATTTTATTATTTTATTTTTTCCAAATTACTCCAATGTGGTAATGGATATGTAATTAATGTAGTTTTACTTCTCTTATCCACTTTTATTATTTTATTTTTTCCAAATTACTCTAGTGTGGTAATGGATATGTAATGTAGTTTTATTCTCTTATCCAATTTTATTATTTTATTTTTTCCATATTATTCCATGGTAATGGATATGTGGTGAATAAAGACCTTGACCAACTAGTTGGATTAAATTGTATTGCTCATATTTTCCAATTTGGTGATGCATTGATTATTTTCATTGTCATCTGATTAATTAATTT
>ML790292.1:103040-142876 GCA_009831015.1 Picea engelmannii | reverse complement strand
GCCATGGCACTACAGATTGGCCCAGGTAGGCACACAATGGGATACAGAGTTGTGGCGATATAAGTGACACATTAGTCACATCAAACATAACATCGGGGCAGAAAAAGTATTCGGTGTTCCTGAGAAGATTTACCAGACAGGAGAAAAACTGGTAAGATTTAAAGTTTTGGTGCACATAAATTTTGGAATCCCTGAGAATGTAATGAATTTAATCATAAGGGTTGTTCAGTATTTATTGTGCTATTCGGCTCTATCATTTAGGGGCGTATTTTAAAATTGCATTAACTATTATAGCCCCTTAAACCCTTTAAGTTAGACATATAACCCTTTTTAAAATTTCTCCTCCCATGTGAACAAAGATTTAATACACAAGGTCAAATTTAAAAGAAAAATAGTAAGTACTATACAATTTGAATAAAACAATGTTGGGGTTTTTTAAATACTTTGTGATCCATCATTGACCACAATTCCTTAACAGCACCACCACAGGAGATGAACTGAATCAATGAATCATGATGCCACTATGCAACATAGCACAGATCACTTGATCTGTTGGAGCACAGGACATGTCACACAAGTGACTGATCTGAACAACGTTACAATTGAATCAAGCAGGCACCAATGGTTTGCATGAATCAAACAGACATGACGAATAAATCAAAATGTTGCAGCATTAAACACTACAAGCTCCTTGGTTGGTTGGGTGTTGAAACAAGCCTTTTACAAGCTTGTTTCAATGCAGGAAATGGGACTCAACCTTCAGGTGCACAAGAACATCTGGGTGTCTCATGGCCTGTCATAGGTTGGGAACATCCAGACATCTTATTACCTATGAGGAGCATCAGGAAGCATCTCAGGGACATTCATCAAACAGGCCTGGATCTGGACAAAAACGTCAGGAATGTTTCCAACATTCCCAATGGCATTCCCGCCAAATCTGAGACGTTTAGCTCCCATCCCCAGATTTCTTGGAACAGAGGAACCCCAGGTATTGGTTCCTCTGAGGTAGAGAGACGTTTCTATGCTACACTGAAACTATACTATAGTATATATAGCAACAAAAAATTAAAAAAATCATATGTACATATGCCCCTGTACAAATTTACAAAAAATCATCCTGTTTGTCTTAACCAACTCCATACACTAACCTAAACCAATCAATCCCCAATCCAACCAATCCAATTTTTGCTCCCGAGTCCCAGTCAACCACATTCCAAACAATATTGCCCCCAACCCATCAACCAATCTGATCTCTCAAAACCTCTTCTTCCCAGTTATCTCCACCCCCTACCAATCACCTACAACTTTCCCCATACTATGTGCCTTTGCTTAGGTTTTCATGCTAATTATTTGTCATTAGTTTCAACAAGTGTGTCTGAGTGTGTGTGTGCCGACAGGCATGTGTTACAGCACTTTAGATAACATGACATGGCACGGTTAAGTTAGTAGACCCTTCAAATTTCAGTGTTTCCATCAAGCACTAATTGAAAATACATGGAAAAAAATGGAAGCCTTAAGGGCATTAACCAGTGCTATCAATTCAACTCCGAGAGGTAGATGATTTGGGTTTTTCTTCTGCTTTAGAAGGGAATATCAAGTGATGTGATTCCCATGATTATATATACTTATAGCAGTTTGAGGACAAAGAGTATATCAGTCCATAAAACACAAGTGCATTTTTTGCATAATCTTAAAAGGACAGAATTCCTATCTGGCATAAACTAATGAATCATTAATGAAAAATAAAAGAAAGAATTCAAAGCCTGGAGGAGAAAAAATTAATTAATAGGCAAAAGAAATCAAGAAAATTAGGCTTTAAAATAAAGGGGAAATGAACATTAAAGGCAAAGGAAGAGAAATCAGATGAAAGACGAGCAGAAATTAAAATGCATAGAATCCAATAAAAGAGCAAAAATTCCCATACAAATATAAGCAGAAGACATGATGCTGATGACTGGGAATGTATACCTCAATAGCAATAACTGTAGGAGAGAGGCGAGCGACATCCTTGTTACCAAGTTCCACTGCAATGTCTGCAGTTTCAGCAAATAATCAATTTGTTTGTATTATTCTCTCAAAACTAATGAATTCATAATGAACCAAACTACTAATAAACCAAATATGGACAGGGAGCACGGATCTCAAGTTTAATAATGATGAGTTGCACCTACAACTCCTAATAAATAGAAGAATATTTCCAATTGACCCTTAAAGGTAAGAATAGCAAAGAATCATATACAAGTGTGTTTGAATGGCTATATTAATATCCTATACATACAAATCCTCAGTCAATACACATGTAGACCCATTCCATGCCGACCTAATATTTATTTATACAAGTGTTGCTAAGAGCACAACACAATCTACAATAAGAAAATGTTCTTCAAAGTTCAAATTATTCGGCAGTCAGACATATTAAATCTTACGTACACATGGAACTCATAGATACAAAAACGTGCACACCGTCTTAAAGTTATTTTGAAAAATGAATAGAAATAAGAGAATGAAATATACCTCGTAATGATACTTTTACGTCTGAACTTTTATATGCTTCAGCTCTATCCTCGTAAAGTTTAGTGAGCCTTGTTAAAGCCTGCAAGATCCACCAAAAGCATGAACATTGAACACACCATAAATGTTTCCAACATAATCAATTCAAAGAACTACAATCATTAACCAAATATTGCACGACTGCTGCACAGTATGGGAACACATTCCAGATATATATCTTAGTTTCTCATCACGTATAGTATATGCATTGGAATATTTTGGATGTGAGACAGTATATTATATACATAAGAGTGTACTTAGCACATAAGAAATACACCATTATTTTTAAGTAGATCTGTGCCTAGCAAACAAACAGAAAGTCAATACCAATACACTACAACAGCAATAAGTACTCCATATCAGTTGGAACAAATAAGAGCCATGAACTCCTAACAACAGAAAGAAGAGACGATAGTTTACTACTTTTTCCTTTTCTTCTAGATAAGGGAGGGTTATTTACAACCCAAGATCACCAATTGCCCCTTCCTAATGGTCCYGCTGCTTCTGTCAACACTAATCATGTAATTTGGAAATCAAAGAATATTGCTAATGAAATTCATACATATTTATGTMTTGTATTGTATACATTGCAGACATGATGTGATAGAAATATTTATGTATTGTATACATTGCAGACATGATGTGATAGAAATTAGCATCAATTCCAAAGAGTCATGGAGATTGAGAAGGTTAGCTAAGTACAAAGGAAGAAAGTGCACCTGCGAATAACAGTCATCAGAAGCTTGGCCTAAAAGAGGTCGAGACTCTGTCCCTACTGCTACAACTCGTGCAGCCAATGCCTCCAGAGGTACATCCAACCAAACAGTAATTCCTTGGCGCATGTAATTCCTTAAGGTCCAACACAAAACAAGGGAAACCATTCACTCACTGGATCCAATATATGTTACTAACAATATAAGGGCTCCATCAATCCACCATATTGTAACAACAATAGAAAGGCTGAATATGAAATCCGTATCAGAATAGAACAGATTCCTAACCAATTTTGAGGACGAACTACGGCACCACCTCCAGTGGCAATGACTAGACGATACATAGTAGATAACTGCTTCAGCACTTCACTCTGTCAGCCAGACACTAAAACCAATCAGTTCAACATTATAAATTGTAGATTCCAACTGGTTGTGAATACCAGATTTAAGGATTCTGGCTATTTGCAATATAGGAAAAACCAGAAAACAAAGAAGTTGATATTTTCTAAATCGAAATGGAATTTCTGACATCTAAACAAAAGATACAAGAGAATTAATCCTCTTTGTATTTATACAAAGTAGTTCAATGAAACGGTTTAAGGATCTTCACTAGATATGAACTGGCAGATTGCACAACAATATAAACAACATAGAACACAATGCCTCCCAAGTTCATAATTTTGAGTCATAAGAATTGTAAAATATTTGAAATCTAACTACCTCAGAATCTCTGAAGCCCTGTTCATTGCGCTCTTTGAAGATCTGTGCTACAGATGCACCACCTGAAGCCTCCTCCACCAACTGATCACTGTTTATAACAAAGTTTGTCTAGAGTGCGTGAAATTGGGGCAAATGACAAAGACACAATAATAATCAGAAAGGTAAAATGCTAATAAACACCTAAAAGTCTACAGGAAACAAACCTGTCAAAAAAGTAATATCCCAAGACTTCTGATAAAATCTTTCCAACAGTTGTCTTTCCGCTACCCATCATACCTGCAAAAAGAATATTTTGGTTTACCCCACAATGTAAATAGGGAATAGCTTTATATATTGTCCGAATAAGCAGCCACCACAAGCTGTCTGTCCTGGGTAGACCCCACAGATCTCTAATTACCAACGACTTACCAACAAGATATATACATTTTCCTTTCAAATGTGGGATAATCTCTTCAGCCTTCTTCTGCATTGAAAATCTCTTATTAGGAATATTGAACTCAATAAATTCATCGTTGCTTCACATACTCGAACGTTGGCACTCAAATTGTAGCACTCATGATAGATAAGCACAATTGCACATCCAACTTGCAAAATAAAATTAGGAGTGAGGCAACATTGCAACAAAAAAATTAGCATGCTTGCTACTAAACTCCTAATTTACACGCATTGCATATGTCGAAACTTGAAAACTAACCTTCAATATCAATGTCTCGTGATCCCAAGTGCTGAGTTCATCTTTTTTTACTTCAGACACTGTTTGCCATGCACAGAAATAAGATAATATTAATAAAGAGGAAAAGAAAATACTTGAATACAACATTGGAATGAGAATAGCATGTCATGTACAGTTACAGTCTCATGAATCATGACATACCATTATACCAAACAAAACTTTTATATAAGTAGTGTTTTCATATAAATTCTTCTGAGGGTTACAGACAATGATGTTGCATAACAACCAAACAACAGCTTTGAATGTTCTGAAACATAAAAGAAATTAAATAATAAATAGAAAAATCTAGGACTTGCAATTACTGAAACAGTATTTCACTGGATCAAATTTTCTTCCCTTTGAAAGAACTTTTAGTTTTAAGCATGTTCTCTAGAAAATATGAAGAATTGCCAGTTTCCAACAGATGTTTGACTTATACGACACTGTAAATGTTCCTTTCCTTGCACAGTGCCTTGCTGCACCCTGACTGACTCTTACAAATGGAATGAAGCTCTTATGGACCAAAAACAAATCTAGATTGTGAGTCTTGCATATATAGAGAGACTTTGTGTAAACCGTATAATCAATGATCAGGATGCCTGGATGGTACAGCATGTAATGTGTAACCTAAACTAGTTGAGTCAATGCATAATTAAGCATTGTGTACCCACTTCAGGACCTAACACAGAAAGAAAACGCAAATCATGTACAGAACAAAGGAATCCATTTACAAAGCTGATGAGTATTTATGTAGTACCATAGAACTAGCTTGTTAAATTCCTATTAGAATAGATATATCTAGAAAAGGCATAAAAAGCATGTGGAAGAGAGAAGGTACTTAGAAGAAGGCTGAAGGTAAGAAAGTACACAAAGTTAGTTATAAATATAAGCATGTTATTCATGGTTTGGATCATCAAAACAATTAACAGGTTATGCGGAAAGCTGACAAGACCACAGATCCGATCTGGGAGGGCAATGCACAAGCCACTAGAAGCAGAGAGGTTCATAGCGATACACAGACCGCTTTTTGAGGCAAGATGAGGAAGCTCAAATAGGAAGACCGACTTCAACAACAAAATGTGTCCAAGGAGGCGAGTCCAAGGGAATGTATGTCGGCATGCAAAGATTGGAAAAAGCACAGTACAGTCACAAAACAAAGGAAGAGAAAATATTTTCCAGAATGGACAAATACAGGACAGGGGCAAGATCAAAACCAGCTCTGATAACACACAATATGGCCTCAAAAATCTGGACGACTATCAGATTAACAAACAAGACAATTACTTCCAGAAATCTAAAACTCAGAATTTCATTCAATTTTGATGATCCAAACCACAAACAAAGGACCTATATTTATAGTCTAAAAAGATTACTATTGGAGTTAATGCTAGTTATAAATATAACCTGTTTTTCATGGTTTGGACCATCAAAACAATTAACAGGTTATTTGGAAAGCTGACAACACCCCGGATCCAAACTTGGAGGGCGATACACAGGCCACTACTGGCACGGAACTTCAAGGTGATACACAGGCTGCTACTGGCAGGGAGCTTCAAGGTGATACACAGGCTCCTTTAAGGCAAGATGAAGGAGCTCAAAGATAAGGACCAACTTTAACAACAAATGCATCCAAGGAGGCGAGTCCAAGGGAATGTATGTGAGCATGTAAAGATTAGAAAAGGTGCAGTGCAGTCACAAAACAAAGGACGAGCAAATATCTTCCAGAATTGACAAATACAGGACAGAGGCAGGATCACAACCAGATCTGATACCACATGATAAGGCCTCACAAATTTGGACGACTACCAGATCAACAAACAAGACAATTACTTGCAGAAATCTGAAACTCAGAACTTCATTCAATTTCGATGATCCAAAGTTCAAACCATGACAAATGGCCTATATTTATAGGCTAAAAAGATTAATATTGAAGTTTATGCTCCAACTAACTTTGTGCATCTTTCTACCTTCTTGCTGTATTCATCCATCTTCTAAGACCCTTCTAAGTTCCACATCGTTCTTGTCCTTCTTCTGGATCTATCTATTTTAAGAATTTAACAAGCTATTTCTATGGTTGTATTAAAAACTTACTCATCAAAAGCAAGCCAATCGTTGCTCTTAATAGGAATAAGTAATTGACAAAAACAGAGCTTTTTAACCCTGGTTTACATGTGGCCCCGTACCTTTTACCATTGAGAAATGTATCTGGTGTAAACACACGAAAACCTCTGCACTACTCTGCTAGGAATGAAAAAGAGTATATATATCAGGACTATTGTATACAAAAAAACTAGTACCAAAAGGTTTCTGTTGATATCACTAACTTCCAAACATGCCAAATAGATACACTGAAAAGACAAGCAACTACCTCAATCGATTTTTCCAGAGTTTACTGAAAGACATGCCCCCCACATCTAGACCAGAAGATCTAAATTCACTACCCATTGATAGATATGGAAACAAATACTGAGGCCAAATGTTTTAAGAAAAGGCCAGATGAAAACATGTAGTAAAAGTACGGAGAATACTGTGAACCCAAATGTTAACAAAATACAATATGGCAACCTGCACTAGAATTTAGTATGGGTGATCTTCCGGTATGAATGTCACCAAAAATTTTAGCTCTGAGGGTAGTCAAAAAAATTTATAATTTCCTCCTCGATATCCCAGGAATTTAGAGAAAAGTTGTCAGATCAGATCTAGTTTTAGAAATCAGTTTCAGGAGATAGAGTCCATTAGTCCTGAATCTGCAAAAGGCAGTCCAGTTCCTTCCCTATCTCTGGGCATTAACAGTATCTTCACATTTAAAGAATTTTGAATTTTTCCAATCCCTAAGGGCAATCTCAGATCCATGTTAGAAAATCTGTAAACTCAGATACATGAAATTAGTATAATATTTGCACCAAGAGAAGCTAAGTGCATTCTACAGCCCTCGTGGGATTAGGGTGATCCATCAACTCTTTGATGGTGCATTTTATATGCAAACTACCCAAGCTCATCTAAACCAGGATCCAATATGCACCTAGAGGTAACGAAACTCAAGGATGTATATCCCGAGTTCACATAAATGGCCGATGTGTACAATATTGCAACTCTAAATATCCAACCCGAATTTAAAAGGATTTGGCAAATGTATATCTTAATTTATAGGAATGTACTTCAAAGAAAACCCAAGTCCCTAGAGCAAGGCCTATGACATAAGATTGAAAACCTAAATCATTGCTATAATACCTACCATATAAAATGCTTTGATGTTTAATTTCTGGATATATAAAGGAACTTACAAGCATATCTTCCATTGGAAGTGCAGGAAAGAGGCTTGAAAGATGGCAATCTGGCATCATTTAAAACGCTTCTTTTTTCAGGAATCACCACCTGCAGATTGTTGCATCTCTGAAGTTCTCCTCCTTTCCATTGTCCAGCAAACTTCACAGACAACATTTTCTTCCGACTCCTTGCATCCTGAAGAGGACAATAAGTATGGGACTGGACCTTCCATGAACTACCCAATTCAATTCTCCCCAGTTCCATGCTGAACACTGCCATGGAAGAGCCAGAGACCACAAAATTGGTGGCAACCCAAATTTTCAAAACGGGTCTATGATCAAACTCCAGAAGAACCCACAAGACAACGAGTAGTTATGTAGGTCTAAAGGTCCCCAGAATACAAGGTTCCCAATAATAAACACACAAAACCTCAATAACCTTCCAGGGGCCAACAGTAATGTCGTAAAGCCCCGGAAAAATCGGATTGGGACAGGCAGTTGGATTATCAGAAATTTATCTGCTAATCCACGATTCAACTCGAGAAAATTACAAGTTTCTTCCTTGGAAATAAATCGGCAATTGCTTGAAACACGAGAAAGAACTTGCTGATTCATCAATTCGGCAAGATGAACAAAACACATCCAAAATCAACTACGACTCCCACCGAAATCTTTGGACAGGACACGTGGGATTCAGGGTTGCTGCTTTGGCGCAAACCCCGAACGTGGAGGCGAGAATGGCCTCGAGCGATGCAGCTGCCTCCACATTTAAGGGCTTTGGGGGGTGTTCAAAGGGCAGTGGGAGGTTGTTGAGAAATCCGCTGAAATGTGATCTGAGGTGGGCAGTTGGTAAGGAGGGGTAGAGGTTATTGGACTTGACTTTCTGATGAAAAACTTCAATCCTCACGAGCTTAGGAGGAGGAGGTTGGTAATCTCATGGGGTTGGAGGCAGATGGGGATAAGACTTCCTTTCAACACACGTATATATACATATGGAGGGACCCAATTTTTATCCTGTTTCACAGACAAACCCTATTCAATATACAGTTGCAACGCACTTGCATAAACATTATAAATTTTGAAAACAACCGTAAAAAAATACGGATGGCTGCATGGTTTTACTAATCAGAGACCTTCATAAGTTCAATACGCTGATTCGGATGGAATGATACATAAAAACACAAAGATGGATATTGTAGTATATTAAATATTTCCAAAAAAATGCAAATGAGAAGATACTATACTAAACAAAATGGATTGGATAAAGTCGGGTGACACAGATATTGGGGAAGGGCGCAACTTTGAAAGTATCACAATTATTTATGTCACGGATGACGATATAAGTCTCTTCATTAAAGCCAGATTTAGAGAAATGTTAATTGCTGTATCCAATTTCATTACGTCTTTGGATGCCCAGTTTTGCAAGTTGGCCACGCAGGCACGATGATATCAATAGTATTCTATGAGGAGGACGAATGGGATTGAGTTGCAACTTCATATGACAAGTCTGGACAGAATATTCTATACTGAATACCGAGGCGAGACCCTACAATAATGGCATAGGAAATGCTTACAAATGGACAAGATTAGTATTTTAAAAAATGTTAATGTTGTCATTGGATTTATCGTTAAGCTCTGTCATTAACTCTTAAGTTATTTATGGAGAATACTTGGTGCAGATGTGACCAAGTTATTTAGGGAGAATACTTGGTGTATATGTTACCAAGTTTTTTTTTAAGCAAGAAGAGATTAAGTGAAATCATTCAATGTTTAGAATGTGAGGCAATGATTTGTTTTATTATTGGGAGAATCTAAAATGACTACTTTTTTGTGAATATAAGTGTCAATTTTTTATTGGTTGCATTTATGTTCTCGGAGTAATATCAATCTCCAAATAGTTTGGTTGATCAAGATTTATATAATTGGTCATTGAATCAAAAGATATCGTGTGTGCAAATCTTTACTATGCATAATATTTGTATCAACTTACAAGTAAATTAGCGTTATATAGTTTTACTAATCATTTATAGTGAAGAGTGGAGTTGGATTTATAGTAGGTCTTCTTGGAGAGGAGTGAAGAATGAAGAGTATAGAGGAATCAACGATGCACATTTGGAAAGGTAATCACTATCTTCCTCCAACTATGGGAACATTTTTAGGTGTCGAAGATTTTGTTTAGGTGAGTTTTGCACTTGTGGCCAAACTATAAATCTCAACTTTCACCAATGGAAGAGATGACAAACATATTGCAAAGCACATATGTGGGTTATCATTGGAGGAGAAGGTGCATGTGGTTCAATGTTGTTGGTAGTGTCTTTGTTATCAATAGTTTTTTTTTGTTGTGAAGGAGTCATGAAAGGTTGGATGCAGTTGTAGGAGGGTTAAAATTGCATGTCCAAACATCCAACAAATAAACATATTTCTTTTGTTTTTATTTGTAAATAAGGTATGGCATTTCATATTCTATGGACATTGAAATGTTTCTACTATCTCATAGATGATACAAATGTTTGTCTCATGCAAGGGTTTACACTATCCTAGAGTTATAGGATTTCCACAAGCTTAATCCTCATAGATTAGAGAGTTGGAGTAGAGTGTAGACATTAAGATTTAATTTTATGCTAGTGTTCGCAACTTGAATTGAATATGTTTATAGAGAATGAATTAAATGTGTTTGCAAAGAAAGAGTTTGTGGTTATGTCCAAATAAGAAGGGTTTAAATGAAATGGTTCCTTGTTTGAAGTGTGTTGTAGTTGTTTAATTTATTGTTGGGAGAATGTGAAATGACTATTCCGTGGAGACAACAGTTGTGTTTTATTGATTGCATTTATGTTCCCAAAGGAACAACATTCTCCCTTAGCTTGGTCAATCAAGATTTATGTAATTCATGATTGAATCAAAAGATATTATGCATGCAAAACTTGATCTTATAGAATATTCGAACTTGCTTCAAAGTAAACCAACAATATGTAATTTTACTACTTGCTGATAGAGAAGAGTGGTGTTGGATCTATGGTAATCATGGGCCTTCTTCAAGAAGATCAAAGAAGGAAGAGGTGAGAGGAATCAAAATTGCATATTTGGAAAGGTAGTTGTGGTCTACCTCCAAGTGAGGGAACATTTTTGGGTGCTCAAGGATTTTCTTAGGTGAGTTTCACATTTATGACCAAACTGTAAATCTTAGCTTCCATTAGTGGAAGAGATGGCAAGTCTACTAATATGTAAATCATCACGGATATTCCACTAGAACAATTCGTCACAGCAGATCTTACAAGTTTACATGAACATATTGTTATGGAGTGTTTTACTTAATATTCAAATTTAATATCACTAGTTAGCGTACAAAATATTGAAATAAGCTTAGATTGAACTAAAAGAAGCTAAAACAAATGCCACACCGTCCACACAATAAACACAAGATGTACCCTAGGAAACCCAATATGGGAAAATACAATGGGGGTGAGGACTATGCCTAGTTTTTTTCTTCTCATCTATGAAATGCAAATGCAAAGAAAGGTGAACTCATTATGGAGTCGCCATGGAAATTGTGGCTTGTGTGGCTACTACAAGGTCTTATAATTCTTTTGTTATGCTCCAATATTCCACTTCCTTGCTCCTCTCAACTATGGAACAATAATCAATATAATAAGAATGAACCCTTTCCTTTCCTAGCAACTTGATATTTAACATGTCCTAATAGTCGGTTAGGGGTTAGGGTTTTTGTATGCCTCAACTCTCTATTAAGGTCAAGGTTTTGGACTCTCTAGAATATTCTTGAAAGTCTACACATGACTAGCTCCACATGTCTAAGTAATAGGAATTGATGTGGCATCCACTCAATACCATGGTGGTCAACAACATAAGTCAACTTGTAGGAGGCATAACTTTCTCATATGAACTCTGATTGAGGTGATTTTTGCATCATTGGAAAGATCGTGATGTGTAGCCAACACCAAGAGGCTAGGAACTTTGTTCGCAAAGTTTTGACCCTAAAAGAGGTCATTTAATGCCTCAAGTATGCTTTGAAATTTTCTAAACCTCAAATCACGAAAACAAGACACGCCCCTGAAATGGCCCTACAAGCCAATAGCTCCAATTTCTCCACTCAAAAAGTACTAAAATAGATGACAAATTATATAATGATCTATTTCAAATAATCTATTGTTGAGCACAGGCATGGATTCTAAATTATTGATGTTGTCGATAATGTCTCCATCAATGATGAGATGTATTGGTAGTTTTTTGTTGTGAGGGAGCCATAACCAATGGAATGTTAATTGCAAAGGGAGGGTTAAAAATGTACAACAAGGCATATAACTAGCTAGTAGATTTCTTTTGTTTTATTTGTAAATAAGGTATGGCATAATTTCATGTTTTGTGGAAGTTGAAAATTTTCTACTATCCCAAAGTTGCATATAAATGTTTATTTCATGCAATAAATATAAACATCATTAAAATTTATTTTTATTCCATCCTCGATCTTGTGGTTGTATTTTTCTTATTCTTTGGTTCACATAAATTATAGAGAAGCATGAAATACAAATGGTAGTTGCCATTCATATTGTTTATCATCTTAATGCACAAGATCTAAACAATAATGGACTTGGTTATTGACTAATAGTGTTAACAAGCATTGACTTCAAAACATTTGTCTAGCTATTTGAACACTACTTTATCGTTAAAACATAAGCTTGTGAGCAAGTTAGAATAATAGTCATGGTCCACAAACACAACAAATCTACAATGTTTTCATGGAACGATTATGGACAAGGTTTATAAAGCATATATGAAGTATACTTTCATTTCACAGAGAACGCTTTATCCTAAGATCCATCATTGTTATTGTACGTATCTCCATATCGAAAAGATTCTACTATCATTCCTAACTACTCTATGATTCAACACTCTCATAGCCTCATTTTCATCTCGGACAATTTAAGGTTTTTTCTCATCAAAAATGAGAAAGACACTTTATTTTATTTTCTTCTCCACATTATAAAATGTATATTATATAATAATACCTAATCAACAATTCTCACCATTTAACATATTAAAATCATTTTCAAAACCAAAACCTTGTATCAAATATCTTGCTTTACTACTCGTATAACAACTCTACTCTAGACTCAACCCCATATAGGACATCTCATCTCACTACTCATACTTCACATATAGAAAACCAATAAATATCTTATTAACTTTCAAAAGAAACAAATAAATATCTTAAAAGAACACTAACCATCTCATCTATTTCATAATTGAGGACTCGAGTGAGTCTTATATCACAAACTCTTCTTAGATTTCCTTTGTTTTGAAGTTAAAAAATGTTTAAATAGATTGTATTGTCCTCCAATGATTTGAAGGTGGGTAGGTGAGAAGAGTTCGCGTGGAACAAAATCCGATTGTAGGAATATGTCACTATCCATCTTTGTTGGTGGAATACCTACATCGCATAAATAAAAATCAAGTGAAAAGGTCACAACCTACGATCCCAATATCATCAAGGATGTAGGGTGGCTTTCAAGCTTCTAAACATAAACAATATATTAATGGAAGGGGAAAAAGGCATGAAAAGACATTCCATGAGGAAAAAACAATACTAAGACCAAGTTTAAGTTATCATTAAATATATATAATTAATTAAAAATAAAATGATGAAATAGAATAATATGGTGAGGGGAAGTGTGGTATGGAGAGATAGTCAAATTAATATGTGATGGTGATGAAGAGGACGTGTGGGATGGTGGAATGGAGACGTAGTAGGTGAGACAAGGGCTTTTTAGATAAAGAGGTGAGAGGTGTGTAAGTAAATGATATTGGATATTTTATAAGAGATGGAAAAGTAATATAATGATTGATTTTTTTTTAGAAATAAGTAGGGGAAAGTGGGTAATAATATAGTGTTAAGAAATAGAACATATGATAAGAATTTGGTGGAAAAGGCTTTAAACCATACTCAATGCATGCATTCATAATACATGTATTTGTTCAGTTCTAGATCTGGATCTTACTAACAACTCATCAATGGATAATGACAACACCTCATCAATGGATAATGACAACACCTCATCAGTGGATAAGGATGACAACTCATAAGAAGATGGTCACGGACTTTGTGATTGTCTAGGGGTTTATAGTCTAAATGAATGGTGGTTTGTTTTTTGGTTAAAAAAATGCACAGATAAGAAAACGATACATGGTGAATGGAGTATTAAATTAATCCATTGTGTGGTGAATGGACTATTGCATTGGTGGCATTATTTTGAGGCAAAAATGAAATTTTATTTGATACAAAATGGAAGACTCGGGTGCCTTGATGACATAATTGGTAAACTTGGTATATGGTTGATCGTTATACCATCAAATTGTAATAGAATTTGTTCACAAACCTTGTGAAAGGTTGTCAAAGTTTAGTTAATGAAGGTTTGTAATTGGTGAGATATTAATTTGTAAAAGGGATCACACTCACCATGCACATGAAGGCCACTGAAGGCTTCCAATTGTATTTGGGCGTTGTTATTGCAAGAAAGATACCCATAATAAAATCATTTTTTGGCTCATGTCTCCTAGACTTGGCATGAAATCAAAATAAGGGGGTCTTAGGAACACTTTTCCTTGTGTGAGATTGTGGAAGATTTTCTTGGATACTTGTGATGTTTTATGTCTTGTGTTTGTGTCTAGCCTTTTCACACATATTTAATTTGGCAAATGAGCAAGCACACTAAGTGACAAATTGTAAATCCATCAAGCACAAACACTTATTTGAATCAAGAGTTGAATTGTAAAAGTTGATGAAGGATAAGACATGTAATCTAAGTCATTGACTTGTACAAAGGGTGAATTTTCAAACCCTTTCAAAGTCAGTTGTGGAACTTGTCAAACATAGGACCTACTTGAAATTTGAATAAGGAGGTCAAGTGATCAAATCTTTGTAAAAAAACACACTTTGGGGTGCATTATCAATTGTACTCAGCATGCTAAGGTTGACAACTAGCAAGTGGGTATGATATAAAATACACAAGTGCAAGCGAGCGAGTACAAGAGAGCATGACAAGTGAGAAATCTAAAATGGGTAAAGGAGGAAAGTGTTTGCAAAATGTCAATCAAGAAATCAAAGAATTATAAGACTCCTTACATGAATCAGATAAATGGGTTGTTGATCTTCACAAGAAAATTGATCTTGAGGATAATTAACTAAATTAATAGAAAAGGAGCAACAAATGACCTCATACAAATAGTTGATGCAACTTGTGACACAAATGATCTAATGTAAAAGGTTGATGTTACTTGTGATACACATGACCTGATGGTTGATATACAACAGTATAAGAGATGGTTGATGATTCCTTAACTAGTCATGAGGTAGAATCATACAGTATATTGATGAAGGAAAGCCTTGTTGAAGATGAGTCACAAAAATAAGCAAGGAGTGATATCAAAAGTAGTATCAATGAAAGTCAACTTGAATTTTCTTTTCAAGTTACACAAGCAAACATTTATGAAGAAATACAAAATGGTCTTTACAAGATGATTGTTAGACCTTAGGAAGGATTGCAACTCAATGGGAATTGACACAGTTTATAATATGGCATAGGAAACAAATTTCGTATTATGGATTACTCCAATCCAGTTCAGTTTGTGAGTGTGGGATTTCTTGATGAAAAATTGAAGGTTTTAGAGGTTAATGAAAAAGTTAAAAATGATGATGATACAATTGATGATAACAACATTGAGAAAAGTTATGATAAATACCATCATTGTCATAGAGTTGACCATAGAGACACACAGTGTTTTGATATCCATCCTTGTCTTCATTGTGGCAAGAAAATTCATCTTTCAGATAAATGTCGAAAGAAGAAGGTAAATAAATTAATTCATTATGGTTGGATGAGTTATTGGCGATGGAATCAAAAGAAGTTTCTTAAGTCTTACCATCTACTTTAGACACAAGTAAAGACATATTTGCATGGAGAAATCACAAAAGCAAAAGGCTTTCAAATAGTTATTCCAGATGAAGATTTTAGGCATGATCGGGTCACTATTCTACATGTCTTTTAAATTGAAACACGAGTCAAATAGAAAGGTACTCTCTTGCACTCAAGGTGGGGAGTACATTGATGAAGACTAAATTGAACTCTCTTTCACCTTCAAGGGGGGAATATGTTGTGAAAATGGTTAGTGGTCAACCAAAATCACTACATTAATCAAATCAAAATAGTTAGTGGTCAACCAAAAACCACCAAATACAGTGATAAATCATTGCAGAATAGAAAAATCCAAAAACTCAAGCTTGGATCCCTTCCACTTAATTCTCACCTTGCACTTGATAGGGGGGGATATTAATGATGATAGTTAGGCTTCAAGTTTTGAAGTCCTATCAATCAAAATTCAATTAGAATTTGGGAATTCCATCATGGAAACTAGTATCCTCAACAAGATCAATCTCTTCAAAGCGACATATTTGGGAAGTTCTTGCATGGAATCTAGAATCCTCTTATTTCTCTTCAACTATTTATTGGGATATTGATCGACACTAATTGTGTCTAAATTCATAGAGAACTTTAGTGATCATATGCATTCAATGATGGCATAATGGTGATCCTGTTTGTTCTCCAAATTAGCAAAAGATGTTACTTTATTCTAGCCAAATTACTTGGAAAATGATCAAGCAATCAAGAAATGTTCAGACATGATAGTTGTTCACTTCCAGAAATTTTACTCTCTTTCAAAGTTCATTTTAGATGAACCATTCAACATCCATATTAGTGGTTTTTTGGGCATTCTTCATTAAATCTCAGTTCTGAAGTTTCATATTAAAGATTGAAAATATATCAATTTATGCACTAGTTCATGTTGCCTTATTGGTATAATTACTTAGACTTGTGATTGAGGGGGGGAATGTTAGATCGACAGTCCCTTGACAATCACAAAGTTTGAAACCACCTTCTTATGAGTTTTCATCCGTATCTACTTATGAGTTGTTGTCATTATCCACTAATAAGTTGTCAGTGAGATATAGATCTAGAGGAAGTCAAATACATGTACTATAAATTGATATCATGGGATGAATACATCTGTTGAGAATGGCATAAATCATTTTCTGCCAAATTATTTTGTTTTTCTTTTGTTCTATTTCTGAACATGTATAAGATTAAGCAATTTGAATGATTTTACGGGAAAATAATTTATAGTTTTTAAACAATTTGGAAGAATTTAGAAAAAAAAGTTATAAGTTTTTTGTTGTTCTATTGTTTTTCAATTTAAATATATCATTGATCCAAGTGGATATCGGTGGCCACCCACCTATTCCACTGGCTCGAAAAACAATTTTCCACCTTGGCAGTTTTTCGGGTTCCAAACTTCCAGGGCCATTTTGAGGCCCTAAACAACATTTTTTGGGGATTTGTGGCCTAGGTGACTGCCAAAGGCGCTAACCTAGACCAATAGAAAATCGTTCTTCTCGATTAGACCTTTCCAACGGGCTATCGTGCACCTAAAACAAAAATCATATGCAAAAGTTACGACCCCAGGAAGTTGATGTACTAACTTACCCAAACGGGGCCCACATGACTTTTGGCACTTCATCTCCTAGGGTTAGGTTTTTTGATGTCTAGGGTTTTTGACATTCTGGTTTATTGTAAAAAGGCCTTCAGATCCTCATTATAATCATCTTCTTGCGAATGAGTGCAACCATCACATCTCTTCTCAGAGATAAGCCGCTACCATTCCAACAAGCTTGTTTTCTGCTGCATTTTACAGTTTCAACTTATTTCCTTATTGAATAGAAAACTGCTTTTATTGTATCTATGTTATTCTATGTTAAGCATATTTTAATAATATGTATTCATTTTGTTCTGCTCCTAAAATTTAGATCAGTGGTATCAGAGTAGTTTGCTCCTTGTCGTCTTAATGCATGTCCCCAATGAGGTCAAGGTACAAAGAATTGGGTCTCGAGCTTGTTTCTCTTGAGGACAAAATCTCTCGCATGCCCAAGTGACCTCTCATGGCAGGAGAAAAGAAATATGGCAGGACAAGAGATACTTTCAAAAGGTTGCTTGAGAAATCCCTCACGCAACATAGGAACGAGATGATGGATAGTTTCACGCAAATCCTTCGGCAGCTACCAACAGGCGACAGATCTTCCTCGAGCAGAGGCACCACCCCCTTCAAGGTACAAATCAACTTTAATATTCCTATATTTGAAGTTCAGGTAGACGATGATGTTGTAAACAAGTGGTTGAATCTACTAGAAGGGTATTTTTTTGTCCATAACTTTTCGAATAGAGAAAATATTACTTTTGCTCTCCTCAAAGTCGTTCCCCGTGTCAAAGATTGGTGGGAAACTTTCTGTGAGCAAAAGGAAATAGAGGAACCCTCATTATTTACAGTCGTGACCACCTGAGAATCCTTCAAGGATGCTATTGAGGAACAATACTACCATGTTGGAAGTTATGACGACTTATATACCAAATGGACCACACTGTGGCAAGAAAGAGACCAAGCAGTGCCAGAGTTCACAAATATCTTCCATACCTTGCGCACCAAGTTGGGTATCAAAGATTTAGAGCGACATTTGGTGCTCTACATAGATACATCCAGACCGAAATGGAATTTCTAGACATCTCGTCCTTGGGCACGACCTACTGATATGTTGTCAAAATCGAGCAAAAGCTCAAACAAAAGACGCGGCAATTTGGGCCTGGGAACCCCTCACAGCAAAAGCCAGGAAAGGGTGGCCCCAACCCACAGAACAAAGGATAGAGAAAATATGGATAGTATCAGGACAACCAGTCCAAGGTGCAAGCAAAGAAGGACACCAGAAAGATAAAGAAAGATATCGGGAAGTGGTTGGACTTCCATAAGAGGCCTTGGCATAACACTGTTGAATGTCGCTCAAAGAATTCGTTGGTGGCTGAAGTGAAAGACTTTGAATCGGATGCGGGTTCTAACTCTGAGTCAGAATAGGAAAGGGGAAGATGGATCATTGATGTGGAAATCAGTGCCACCATTGCTACCACCAAGCTCCAGCCCGGTGAACCAAATGAGCCAAAAGAAGGAGAGTGTCTCTTCCATTCACATATGTGGGTAAAAGGCACCTCGTTGCACTTCATCGTTGATAGCGGTAGCCAGAAGAACCTCATATCAACAGAGGTCATCAAGCATTTGGCCCTACCGACAACACCACACCCACAACCCTACACCATTGGATGGCTCCGCCAAGGAAGCCATCTCCGCGTCAGCCAACAGTGTCGATTGTCGTACGACATCAAGCCCTTCAAAGATGAGGTATTGTGTGATGTTTCTCCTCTCGAAGTTTGTGATGTTCTTTTCGGCCAACCTTATTTATGAAAACGTCATGTTATATATGATTATATGCATCGTAGTGTTATTATTACTTTGAACAAGAAATTGTACAGGATACCCGAGGCAGTCCCTCCTAGTATTATTTCCTTGATCTCTTCCAAGCAATGCAGGAAGGTCATCTCTCAGATCGAGAAATTTGTTTTCTTCATGATTCTCTCTCAGAGTGAGCAAACAATTGCAGCCACATCCAGGGCCTCCGTGGTTGATCTCTCCACACAATAAAATCAAGTGGATAAGGTCGTGGAAGAATACTCATATATCTTCTCCTCTCCTATTGGGGTACCTATGCACTTCTAGGTCAAGCATCCCATTGATATGACCCCAGGCACATCACTACCCAATGGGACAATCTATCTCTGCTCTCCATTATAAAACGAGGATATTAAGAGGCATATCCAAGAACTACTCCACAAGGGGCACATCCATCCCAATTCATCGCCTTGTGGGAGCCCAATCGTGCTGGTGTAGAAGAAAGATGGGACTTGGCAACTCTGCATTGAATACCGGGCCTTGAGTAAAATCATAGTCCTAAACTAGTACTCGATTCCCCGAATCGACGACCTCCTTGATCAGCTCATAGGGGCCAAATACTTCAGTAAGATTGATCTAAAGTCTGGATACCACTAGGTCCCAATAGAACAGACAGATGTATGGAAGACTGCCTTCAAGTCAAAAGAAGGTCTTTTTGAATGGCTAGTCATGCCATTTGGTTTGACAAATGATCCAACAAATTTTATGAGAATGATGGACGATATCCTATGACCTTTCACCAATACTTTTGTAGTGGTGTATCTGGATGACATCCTCATCTACATCAAGACTTGTGCGGAACACTTGCAGCATATTCAACAGATTCTGTACACCCCGCGACAACACAAACTATATGCAAACTTGGAAAAATGATCCTTCGGCATGGACAGGGCCCATTACTTAGGCTACATCATTGATCAACATGGTGCACATGTGAATCTAGCCAAGATCCAGTTCAGCCATGACTGGCCAACCCCAACCAAATTCACTGAACTTCATAGCTTCTTGGGCCTCACCAATTTCTATCACAGGTTCGTGTTGGGATTCTCTCATATCGCATGGGCCCTCAGCCAAGTAACCAGGGGTGGTGGTAAGGAAAACATTGTGTGGGGCATGTCCCAACAACAAGCTTTCGATGACTTGAATAAGCGTTTGTGCCCATCCCAAGTACTTGCATTACCGGACCTACAACATCCCTTTGAGATCGAGACAGATGCTTCAAACTATGTTGTGGGCGTCGTTCTCACTCAACACGACCACCCTGTGGCATATCATAGTGAGACACTATTAGATGTTGTTCGTAAGTACCCTACTTATGACAAAGAAATGTACTCCATTATGTAAGCATGTCGCTAGTGGAGACATTACATTCTTGGGAAGGATACAATCATCCACACTGATCACAAGCCACTATAGTTCATGCAGACCCAAGGAACATTGCAAAATGACCACCATCAGAAGTGGTCAACATACTTACAGCAGTTCCACCTCAACATCAAGTATAAAACAAGAAGTACCAACCGAGTTGTTGATTGCCTCAGCTGACCACCAGTCATGGCACTCACCACGGTGCTAGACTCTTGCAGCCACGAGACCTTCGAATGGCCCCACCTCTACGAGACAGACCTTGAATTCTCCACCATCTAGCAAATGTTGGGTGCCAACTCAGTGGTTGCTAATTTCCATCTTCGAGACGAGTTGTTCTGTCGTCTGGGCCATCTCTGTGTTCCATCAAGCAAGCGCACAAAGCTGATTTGGGAAGCTCACTACAGTCGGGTGGTAGGACACTTTGGTGTCGAAAAGACAGTGACAGTACTGCAAAAACATTTCTACTGGCCGAAACTTTGACAGGATGTCGACAAGTATACCAAGTCCTGCACCACTTGCGCTATTGCCAAACCAACCAATGAGAAACAGGGCATGTACACCCCTCTGCCTACTCCTAACAGGTCGTGGGAATCCATCTCAATGGACTACATGTCGGGCCTCCCATCCACCAAGAGGGGAAATGACTGTGTTTTATTGGTTGTTGATCACTTTTCCAAGATGGTGATTATAGCCGCCTGCAAGAAGAACATCACAACATAAGTCACTGCCAAGCTCTTATTTGAACGAGTATGGGTACATTTTTGGATCCCACAAACCATTATCTCAGACCGTGATAGTCAGTTCCTCAACACATTCTGGTCAAGCCTCTGGTCACTGTTGGATACCAAGCTCACCAAATCTGCTTCCTTCCACCCCCAGATAGGTGGCCAAACTGAGGTCGTCAATCGGATGGTCGTAGATATCCTACGCATGTACAATTCAAAACACCCCTACACATGGGATGAGAGTATTCCATATGTCCAACATAGCTACAACCGAGCCATGCATAGCTCAACTGGCCATAGCCCCTTTCAAGTGGGGTTGGGATTCCAACCATTGGGCCCCATGGATGTTGCACTACCCCTAGCAACCACCTCGGATGACTCATCCCATGCTCCACCATAAGATGACAAAGCCACCTGACTCATTGAATAGATCCAACACATCCGCCAACATGTTCAGGATATTCTACAAAAGTCTAATGCCAAGTACAAGCAGCACCATGATCAACATTGAGTGCCACATAAGTTTCAAGTGGAAGACAAAGTTTGGTTGCACTTGCAGAAAGAATGCCTTACAGGGCCCCATCAGAAGCTTCACCCACTCCGTTATGGGTTTTACACCATCACCAAGGCTATGGGTGACAATGATTTTGAGCTCAGCATTCTCTCTTTCCTTGGCCTGCACCCAGTCTTCAATGTGGCTCTCCTTCGACCATATTTCCCACCATTATTGGACACCTTAGAGATAGCAAAGAAGATGACACCAACAAAGATCAACCCTGAATGCATGCAATAGACATCCAATGATCAAATTGTGGACACACAGATCAAGGGCACTCGACAACAAAGAATCCATCTTTATTGAGTTGTCAAAGTTGGGCAGCTCCT
The DNA here is from genome assembly GCA_009831015.1 of Picea engelmannii. Lineage (NCBI taxonomy): Eukaryota > Viridiplantae > Streptophyta > Pinopsida > Pinales > Pinaceae > Picea > Picea engelmannii. The sequence continues at coordinate 120,543 of ML790292.1, read as the reverse complement.
GCACCAAGGCAAGTGGCTCACCTGGGGCCAAATTCAGCAGAAATTTCCTCATCTGATGGGGGAAATCAACGCAATGGAGACCATTGATTTCTAAGGAGAGAGGATTGATCCAGGTGGACCCACCTATTCCACTGGCTCGAAAAACAATTTTCCACTTTGGCAGTTTTTCGGGTTCCAAACTTTCGGGGTCGTTTTGAGGCCCTAAACGATGTTTTTTGGGGATTTGGGGCCCAGGTGACTATTAAGGCACTTTCCTAGGCCAATCGAAAATCATTCTTATCTGTTAGACCTTTCCAACAAGCTATCGTGTGCCTAAAACGCAGATCGTATGTAAAAGTTACGACCCCGGGAAGTTGATGTACTAACTTACCCAAACGGGGCCCACATGACTTTTGGCGCTTCATCTCCTAGGGTTAGGTTTTTGGATGTCTAGGGTTTTTGAAATTCCAGTGTATTGTAAAAAGGCCTTCAGAGCCTCATTGTAATCATCTTCTTGTGAATGAGCGGAGTCGTCGCATCTCTTCTCAGAGATAAGCCACCACCATTCCAACAAGCTTGTTTTCCACTTCATTTTACAGTTTCAACTTATTTCCTTATTGAATAGAAAACCGATTTTATTGTATCTCTATTATTTGTGTTAAGCATATTTTAATAATATGTATTCATTTCGTTCTACTCATAAAATCTGTATCAATCATCTTGGTTTGGAGAACCCTTGACTTAAAGGCAATTTGGGATGCATTTTATGGTGGGAATATGCAATCGAGGGAACTATCAAATTCCATGTGGTAGCTTGGTTTATAATAAGAAGAGAACACACATCAAAACAAATATTTTCATAATGATCCAAAAAGGATCCAGAGAAGACTAAGGACAACTCAAAACTCACAGAAGCAACTCAGGAAGCTCAGAATGGGCTCAGCGGACAAAGAAAGGGAAAAACTTCAAAGTCCTCAAAACTCAGTGAAAGTGGCATCATCGTGAAGAGCATGCCACAAGCTTTCCATCGGTGTAAACGGATCATCAAATAGAGTTACAGATTAAAAGATATTCACGGTCAAAGTTTGGTCAACCTAGCCTAGTCAACATTCATACTGCTGACATCAGCATCCGTACAGTGTACGTGGCACACGCAGGAGGTGACATGTGTCATGCTAACATGAGCATGACATCAACATCCGTATAGTGCATGTGGCACACGCAGGAGGTGACACGTTTCATGATGATGTGGCAGCACTAGAGGCTGCCACGTGTCACTCATTTTTGGATTTTTTGGGTCAATCCACAGACCAATGAAAAAGCACCATGTGGCAGTCTGTACAGCCACATGACATACTGAACTGTGACATGGAAGGATGACGTGGTCGATGATTATTGAGGTGGTTGGCGTGGCCCAATGGTTGGCTTCCACGTGGCCCAGTCATGGGCTACCACGTGGTAGTGGGAAAATGCCCAATGAGGGCCTAAGAACTGAATTTCCGAAATAAAAGTGGCGGGTCTACCAAATTTGGCAGAACCCCGCCAGATATGGTGGCCCATTGGATATATCTAAAACACCTCCAAAAATTGGTGAACCACCAATACATATATATGCATATAAGTTATAACAAACACCCAAAAGGGGAGGCCCGCGGGCTCGACCTCGAGACCTCCCCCATTGCATATGCCTTAACTATAGCTCCACCAACGTTGGGCCAAACGACCCTATTGTTAATACCGCCCGTGATTTTTATTTAAATTTTGAAATCCGCCAATGCATGGGGGGAAGGCGCGCGATGGTAAGGTCGAACATAGTTTTCGAGACATTTTTTTGGAATTAATTGCAGGTTGCAAGGCACGGAAACCGAGACCAAATTTCTCTTGGGCCTGGGAGTGCCAGAGTCATATTGAGGCGTGGAGACAGTCATTTTTGGGTAATTCGATGTCGCGAATTCAATGGTGTTGTTTGTTTTCTGATCTAAGCAAAGCTTCTGCAGCTTAATTCCATAATGAGGTATACTTATGTATTTTGCCAAATTCTTTTGTTGAGTTAATAAAAAGGCCTACCCATTTGAGAGCAGGACCCAAAGACGTAGTCCACCAGGGACGAACTCTGTTATCAATTTTTGTGTTCATATTTGATGCTTATGTCTCTTCATTATTGAAATTTTCCTTATTTAATGGTGCACTTTAATTTATGCTCATTTAATACAATTCTTTATAAGTCACTTCGATGAAAAGATCCCGGATCACATAAATTCACACTTTACTTAGAGAAGAGTCTCTTCACAATGTTCTTTTTATAGGAGGATACCACCAATGAGAAAAATTTCCTTATATATGTGAAATAAGATCACAATGGTGGAGCTCAAGTTTGATCTCACTTACAATGGATCAGAGAAGAGGATAGATTTTCCAAAAAAAAAAAATTGACTTGCTTAAATGGAAGGAAAAAAATGTTGAAATGAATCATGGGCTTGAGAAATCCTGAAGGGATTTCAATTAAATACTTGATAGAGATTCGAAAAATGTTTCATTTGTTCTTCCAAAATATTTTTTCCAAACACCCCTTGATAGATGATGGTATACATCTCATAGGAGTATGTAGAAAGGTAATTCCATTAAAATTTTGTAGCACTAAAAAAGACTTTTTATGATCCAGGTGGATATTGGTGGCCACCCGCCTATTCCACTTGGACCCCCACCATTGTTTCTTTCAGTTTTTTCAGTTTCCTTAATTGTAGCACAATTTGCTATTTTTGGCAGTTTTTCGGTTCCTGAACTTCCAGAGCCATTTTGAGGCCCTAAACGACGTTTTTTGGGCATCAAACCTCCAATGAATATGAATCCACTCCATCGAATGAGTCCCATCCAGACTTGATATTTGTTGTCATTAGTTGTAGTCCTCGGATAGATCTTTCTAACGATGTATCATGTGCATCAAACGAAGATAGTATGCCAAAGTTATGACCCCGGGAAATTGATGTACCAATTTAGCCCGACGGGGCCCATATTCTGGCGTTTCATCTCCTAGGGTTAGGTTTTTGGATGCTTAGGGTTTTCCATTGTTTCTCAACAATGTATAGGCCTTCGAGCCTCATTGTAATAGAGAGTTTAGAGGCATATAGTTGCCACATCTCTTCTCAGAGATAAGCTACCAACGCCCTAGCTAGTTTATTTCCATTATGTCTGTAAACAAATTTCATTTCTTGGATATTAATGAAATGAAGTGTTATTTCCATTGTATCTTTGTATTTATGGTTATTTGTGTATTATGTTGCATTCCTTCATAAATTCAGATAATTTTAGGGGCATAAATCACCCAAAAATATATTCTTGAAGCTCTGAGTGAGATGAAAAATGGAAAATCTCCTAGTTTGGATGGACTTCTTGTGAATTATTTCAAAATAATGTGGAAGGTAATTGGTTAAGACCTGTTAATTGTGTGTGAGGTGTTCCATACATGAAGAATAAGTGAGTTCCAAAATTAAGGCTTGATGATCCAAACGTGAGTTCCAAACTTAAGATAGCTTGATGCATGAAGCATCTTGACTAATCTCGAGACAAAGGAAATAGTGCAGTGGACCCATGTCTGTCATAAAGAACTTATCATGTAGAATGTCTTTAACCACAACAATTGTTGAGGCCGAACTTTCTGTGATCAGGAGGTCATCAACATAGATAACTAAGATCATTAAGGATTTTGAGGTCCTCAACATGAACACATTTGGATTTGATTTGCATATAACAAAGTGTTGAGAGAGCAAGTAGGCATCCATCTTCCCACACCATGCTCTAGGTGCTTGCTTGAGTCCATAGAGGGACTTCTTCAATCGACATACTAAGGATGAGTTTTTAATGAACCCCTACAGTTTCTTCATGTAAATCTCCTCTGATAGATCTCCGTGAAGAAAAGCATTCTTCACATCCATCTGGTGAACTTCCCACCCCCCGTTTTCTGCAATGGAAAGGTCCAATCGGATGGATTCCATCTTTGTTATGAGAGAAAATGTTTCATCATAGTATATCCAATGAATTTGATGAAAGCCTTTGGCAACCGATCTTGCCTTATACATGCTCACATGTTCTTCTACTGCCTTCTTGGTCCTATCGACCCATCTACAAATGACAAGCTTCTTGTCTGAAGGAAGCAGAACCAGATCCCAAGTCTGGTTCTCTAGGAAAGAGTTATACTCCTCTTGCATGGTGGATTCCCATAAGGGATTCCCTGTAGCCTCTGTATTGGTCTGTGGATATGAATCTAGAACCATATAGAAATGCATGGGCATCACTGGTTCAATAGTTGTGAGTGCATGAGGAGTGTTAGAACCTAGAACTACAAACTTAAAATTTAAATGTTAAGCCAAAGATAGGCACGCTGCCAGAAGCCATGCATTCTTTAGCGCATTTTGTTTTCATAGCACGTGACATTCTTCATGCACCACGACAAAATCTGTAACCTGTAACAAATGTGTTAAAAGCCAGGCCTATATTACAACCACCAAATGTCAAGCTTGAGCTCTGAGAATGCATTTGCACCAAGTATTTAAGGATAGCTCAAAAACAATTATTTTCATATAAAAAATATTGGCCTTCTAAGTCATCGAGGCCCAATGTATCTTCATATGCCAAGTCACAAATAAACGATTGCCCCAAGCATCGACAACATCCATACAAGTAACATGGAGGGAGCCCACAAGGGACCAAAAGACTGTGCACTACGTGTCGAGGAGACTATAAAACAATTGTCAATATAAGGTCAAAATATTAGCATGAAAGTATGCATGTGGGATATATTCCATATAGGTAAGTAAAGCACCCAACCTGACCTCTAATGTCTAGATAAAGTGTTGTTGGGGCATCCAGGTGTCAATATTTCAGCACCTCCAAGTATCGCAAGAAGTGATGAAGCTTTATGAAATGAATTTAAACAATGCATACTAATATGTCTTTGTCTTCATACGAATTCAAGTATATTAATGGTAGAAGAACAACAATGTGTTGATAGGAGGGCGCTATCATAGTCATGCACATGCCTCAACTATAAATTTTTACACTTGAGCTCCATGCCATTTTTATTTCTCAATTGTAGACACAGATTTAAGCATTCATGCAAGTGCCTTTCATGATTAATATAACAATTCTAGATGTGTTAAAAATTCATTGATATGGTTCATATTGTTGGAATTAGGGTCTTCAAGTGGATGCCATAGCATGCTCAAACTGCCAAGTCACGTTTTTCAGTTTCCACTAAATTCTAGAATGGAGTTTGCAACAACTACCTCTGAGACAATAAGCTAAACATGAATTTGGTATAGGTGATGTCAAGATTGAGGAATGATCAAGAAGTCGATCAAGATAATGATGGGAACCTTGATGTAATCTTGTCGAGAAATAATGGTTGTCTGCATTTTAGATAGTGTAACAAAGGGTTACATTAGCAGGGCCAGACGTGCATTCTGCTCTCTTTCTCTATTGGTCAGAACAATTGTGGTCTTATGGTAGTTTTGAAGAGCCCTGGGAAACGCTAGTAACATATCTGCATATACAACAGGAAATATAGTTATTATAGACAGGGGGCAGTCTATACCAGAAGTGTGATGATGCTTGATTATTTATGAAGTGTGTCCATCCTAATTTAAGTGTTGAAATCCTCGAGAAATTATATGATATAGATCATTGCCTTTATATTCCAGAAAATTCAAAGAGCGGGGTTTAGATTTGAAAAATAAAGATCCCAACAGTGCCAATTTTTCTAAATTTGTTGGCACAGTTTGCAGGCATTCTAGATGCCATATTGGTGCTCACTTGGGGTCTGTATTTCCATAGAGGAATGGATCTCACCTCCAATGGAAAAAATCCTCATTTTCAATGTCCATCTAACATTGATGCTTATTGGATTTTGTTAAGCCCTAATATTGGCTCATTACCCCTTAATTGGGGCATATTACATCAGTGATGTTATTTTATTTATGTCGGCTTTGTTCCATTAGTTGTAATTATACCTCCTAGTCTCCTATATATACCAAGGAGACATTTTCATTTGGAATCATCTTGTCCTTGAACATTTATGTGGGGTAAAAGGAGGTTGCCCCCTCGAAGAGGCTTATTATCTGAAATTATCTCTTTTTCAAGGCGTTGAGTACTTATTTTGAGTTTTTTCTATGCTATATTGATATTTGGTTCTTAACATATGGTATCAGAGCGAAAGGTCTTGGGGTTTCGCTACTGCATCTGAGACACCTTGGAATTTTCGCTATAACTTTTTTTCTACAACGTTTCAGAAGGAATGAATTGGAGGATATTTAGTAGACGGATCAAGGTACGTTGGTTTAAAATTTCAGCTCCTGATGCCTTATACTTTCGGAGATACAACCTGTGCAAGATAGGGTTCTGGAATAATCCTGAACTGATTCATTGTGGAATTTTCGCTATAAAATTTTTTCTATAACGTTTAAGACCCTGAAATCCGGAGGCTATTCATAGAAATTAGTAAGGTATCAATGGTAAAAAATTTAGCTTCTGGGTCATTTGACATTTGTAGATACACCCTGTGGAAGATAGGGTATATGACTAGTCCTATTGACTAATCTCAAGAAGGCGTTCCAGGTAAAACAATCATAACTTCTTCCTAGAGTATCCAAATTGAGTGAGACCATTTTCATTGGACAGTGGACAATCTGTAGTATTTCTGGTACGAGTTTCAAAATTTTATATCAATTATTTTGTGTGGGGCATGCTATATAAGTGAGATCTCCTGAAAAGGCCAAAAATCAACAAGTTGTGGGGAAATTACCGTAAATTCCACTTGGCACATCCAATTTTGATCAGACCTGTGGCATTGCAGAGAAGAAATATCAAAGAACTACAAAAAAGTGGCATAGCATTTTACATAACAACTGGAAACAATCGGTAATTGAGCAATCTTTAAATATCCTTTCCACATTTGATGGCACAAATTGAGAAACATATCAAGATTGGGAGGGGTCAATCCATTTTCCTTATCTACATTCGAAGTCAATAAAGACAGGTGGTAGATCAATTTGCAAGACAACTTTAGATCTTAGATTAAAAGGCATTCGATTTCAACAACCTAGATTTTTTGCAATTAGTTTGAAGATATTTTTGAATGGCAATAATTTTGAGATAAGATTCGATTCAGATCTCATTTTTAACCTAAATTAAATTTTGTGTCTATAAAGGAAGAAAAAAAAAATAGAAGCAGAGGGGAAGAGAGGCCCGGTAGAGAGCTTTAGGAGGCAAAAAACCTCTATGAGTTATTGTAAGCCTAAGGGCATTTTATTAGGTAATCATTTTTTACATTGAAGATTCTTGAGAATTGTTTTATCAGATTGTGACTTCTTTGTTTTCCATTCTGCATTTTCATCTTGCTTGAATGAGTTATATACATTGAGAATCAATGGTTGTCCATGGATAATAGATTCCCAAGCAACAAAGAATTTGTTGTGACTGCCTATTATTTGTGTGTTTTGTTCAAGTACCTTTCTAATCCATTTTACAGAGAGAATCTTTGTTTGGTGGAGGTTCTATTTTTTGTTACATTCTCCATTCTTCCATCCATTTTCATATAAGTTTTTCTCTGATATGCAGTTCAATTGACTTCGATCAATCAGGTGTTTACTTGACTCCATGCCCAATGGTATATAACTAATTTGCAATCAGCTTGCTTCCCTCTCTCTTTCTCATTCATTCTTACTAAGTTACCTACCAAACATAAACCATTGTAATAAATAAGGTTCCCTAGATTTCCCTTAGCAGTCAAGGACAACTTTAGGGACTAACATCTTTTGGCACCATTTTTGGAGAACAGAGTAATGAATAAATCTTTCCCTGGGAGAACGACAACGACCAGATCTGGTTTTTGATGGTGAACAAAAGCCAAACATATTATGACTGCAATCATTCACCTAGCGACTCCATGAAGGAAGGATCCATAGGCGACTGCATTGGTTCAAGATGAAGAAGACCATGGAGGAAAATTTAGCTTGAATATTTGCTCCATTTGAATTCTTAGTTGTTCCTAGTTATCCGAATACAATACCTCATGAAGATGAATAACAAGGTTGACTTCCCAAGATTAAAGAAGGTACAGATGATAATATTGTTGGACATTTGATTAAGTTTCATGAATTGATGCATTATTTGGATATCTCTCATGAGGATGTTGATCCAGATGGATATAGGTGTCCACCCACCTATTCCACTGGCTCAAAGAACACTTTTCCATTTTGGCAATTCTTTACAGTTTTTCGAGTCCCAAACTTTCGAGGTCATTTTGAGGCCCTAAACGATGATTTTTTTGGACTTTTTGGGGGGCAGGGATTCCTTCTAAGATCTTTGGACCCCTAACAAAAGTTGTACTTCTCTGATAGAACTTTTCGATGAGGTATCGAATGCCCCAAACAGAGATCATATGCAAAAGTTACGCCCTCGAGAAGTTAACGTATGAACTACCCCCATCGAGGACCACAAACCTTTTGGGATTTCATCTTCCGAGGTCAGGGTTTTGGATTTTCATTATGTTAAAATGGCCTTTGGCGTAGCTATCACATCTCTTCTCAGAGATAAGCTACCACCATTCTAGCTAGTATTTCACTCTGTAATTTTACAGCTCTGTACATTTCACTCATTAATAGAAATTGTGTATTACTATATATTTGTGCCTCTTTTTATATATCTAATATATCTCTGTTATATTATTGGATCTCTTGCAATATATCTATATATTTCCTTGTTATATCTCTGCCTTCATTTCGCTCTCAAAATAATCTGGATTAGTGGTATTAGAGCAGGATGCTCTTGTAGATTTTAACCTTATACAATATCTAATGCAAACAGATATTCAGTAAAAGAACAGAAAATATACAATGGCAAATACAAACATTCCACAAAGACTTTCCCCCTAGAAACCCAAACAGGGAAAACCAACATATTCTATATTCATTCATAGTGATACATTGTTTACAATACAATATACATATAGGAGCCAATGACATCCAAAATCCTAACCCAATGACCTAGATTAGTCAACAACCCTAATTCCTTAACTGGAAATAGAAAACCATCAGCAAATAAATCATGTGCCGAAAAACCACCTAAAATATGTGACATGTTTTCCGAGGCAGAATTTTTTTTCTCGGGGGCATTGCCCCCGAACCCCTGCACACCCTGTGCAACACTCTCTTGAAAATAATATAACACATACCCAACATTCTCCCACTTGTTGTTTTCTTTGCATACAAGGGGGTTACGGGGTTACATAGTCAACAATCCAGGGAAACAATGCCCATGGATCCTCTACACTTGTCAAAGACTTAGGATTTCTTCCTGAGGCAATATATCCAAGTATTCCTCGAGAAGTCATTTATAAATGAGACATAGTACACATATTTTCCCAATGATGGGACTGACATAGGTCCAAAAACATCACTGTGAACTAGATGTAAAATTCCTTCTTCCCTCGTTACACCAAAGGGGAATCTTACCCGATTATGCTTCCCATATAGACAATGTTCACAAAAATCAAAATCCAAAGAGTAGTTAGACATACCTTCAACCATACCTTTACCGTGTAGTAGTCGAAGACCCTTCTCTCCGATATTCCCCAATCTTTGATTCCATAGCATAACCTTTTTTCCAGAGATTGTAGGAGTTATTTCTTCTTCAACTCCAATATTAAGAACAATCGAACTATTACACCCATCACTAATAGTGCTTCCTTGTAGCTTATACAGAGTTCCAAATCGAACTCTCTTCAACAACACCATTGCTCCTTGAACCATCCTACAGGTTTCCTTTTCAAATATTGTTTTTACCCCTGCATCGTCCATTTTTCTTACTGAAATCAAATTTTTGGCCAAACCTAGGATGTGCATAACACCAGGAAGTGTTCTAATCCTTCCATCTATGAGCCTCAACTTGAATTTTCCTCATCCTATGATTCTAGTTGTCGAATCATCACCTAAGAAAACATTACCTCCATCATACCTTTCATATTCGCAAAACCACTCCCTATGGGGATTCATATGAAAGGATGCACCAGAGTCAACCAACTATGCCTCATGATCTGCATGTGTGCTTGAAGAATCCAAGTACACATCTCCTCCTTCTTCCTTGGAGGTATTTTCTTCTGTATAATGAGATTCTTTAGATCCCTTCTTTTTCTCAACTTTGGATCTACACTGCTTCTTGTAGTTCCCTTCTTTTCCACATCTCCAACATACCCTTACAAAATTTCTGAGAGATTTAGATCTACCCTCAGACTTAGATCTGCCACTTGAGAAGTTAGATCTATTTCTTTCCTGGGATCATCCTCTTGCAAATAATGCATTTGTGCTCTGTCCTTCCATATTCTTCTGTCTCATCTCCTCCGACAACAAGAATGAGACCACTTCATCAAACTTCAAGGAAATTGTATTACTACCTATGGCCACAACCAGACTATCCCACGAGTCTGGTAAAGAACACAATAAACTAATACATTTATCTTCATCTGAAATTTTAATCTCAATAGATACTAACTGACTTACCACAGTATTGAAGGCATTCAAATGCTCTTCCACCGAGTCTCCATCTCTCATCCTCAGGTTATATAGCTTCTTTCTCAGGAATAGTTTATTTACTATGGACTTAGACTGATACAACTTCCCCAACTTTTCCCATAAGTCCTTGGTTGTAGCTTCCTCTAACCATTCAGTAATACTGAATTAGAGAGACACAGCCGGATTGTGCTCTTTGCCTTTCGATCCAACTTTTTCCAGTCATTTGTTGAAGTTCCTGTAGGTGCAATACCTAGATCTACCATGATCCACTGATCTCTTTCCACCAACAATTCTTCCATCTTGAGCTTCCACAGCTCAAAACGTTTCCCATTAAACTTCTCGATCTCCATCTTCGAATTGCTTTCCATTTATTTTCACCTAAAAAATCAATACCACAGATCTCCCACTGTAACAAGGCTTATCATAGTCCCGAGCCAAACCCTTGACCACAAAGGTGTCCCCCTGAAGCCAACAAAGATCTGGTATCAAATGTAGATTTTAACCTTGTACAATATCTACTACAAACATATATTTAGTAAAAGAACCGAAAAGATACAATGGCAAATACAAACATTACACAAAGATTTTTCCCCTGGAAACCCAAATCAGGAAAACCAACATATTCTATATTCATTCATAGTGATACATTGTTTACAATAACATATACATATAGGATCCAGTGGCATCCAAAACCCTAACCCAATGACCTAGATTAGTCAATAACCCTAATTCCTTAATCGAAAATAGAAAACCATTGACAAAGAAACCATGTGCCAAAAAACCACATAAAATATGTGACACATTTTCCAAGGCAAAGAATATAACACATACCCAAAAACTCTTGGTCGTTTTTCAGTGCATGTCCCTGACGAGGTCCGAGTATAGAAAGTTGGCTCTTGAACTTGTCTCTCTTAAGGAAAATAGCTCTCTCACGCCTAATAAACTCTCCATGGAAGAAGAAAAGAGAAATGATGGAGTATAAGATTCTATTAATCTATTGATGGAGCAAGATCTCACGTGACAGAGGGATGAAATGATGGAGAATTTTTCCCATATCCTTCGAAGTCTGTCGATAATAATAGATGAGTCTTCATTAAGAAATCACTTTGGAGGCACTGCGTCTTTCAAGGTACAAGTTAATTTTTATATTCTTGTATTTGAAGGTTAGATAGATGTGGATGCTCTGGAAAAATGGTTAAATCTACTAGAAGGTTATTTCTCTGTGCACGATTTTTTCAACAAGGAAAATATCACCTTCGTGCTCCTTAAGGCTCTCCCCCACGTCAAACATTGGTGGGAAACTTATTGTGAGCAAATTTCCACAGAGGAGTCTGGAATGTTCGAGGTCGAACCCACTTAGGAATCTTTCATAGATGTTGTCAAGGAACAATATTACCCTATTGGAAACTATGAAGACTAGTACATGAGATGAACCACGCTGCATCAAGAGAGGGGCCAAGCAGTGTCGAAGTTCACCAATAACTTCCATACATTATGCACCAAGTTGGGTATCAAAGATTCTAAGCGACATTTGGTTCTGAAATACCATGGGGCTCTACACAGGTACATCCAAACGAAAATGGAGTTTTTGGATATCTCATCACTGGGAGATACTTATCAATATGCTCCCAAAATCGAACAAAAATTTAAGCACCAGAATAAACAAGAGTTTGGGTTTGCAAATTTGAAACAAAAAAGTATGATAAAGACACCCCTAACAAACAACCTCCTGAAAACCAGTGCAAGCCACATGAAAATAAGGGTAAGGGAAATACAAAGAATGACACTGGAAAGTGGTGCGATTTCCACAAAATTCCCTGACACAACACCAATGAATGTTGCTCAAAACAGTCATTGGTGGCCGAGATCAAAGAAAAATATCTGAACCCAGATTCAAAATTTGATTATGAAAATAATGGAAGGAGACAGATCATCAACACAGACCCCATTGTCAGTGTCGCAACCACAACGATTCAACCAGAAGAACCAACAGATCCCAAAGAGGGGGAGTGCCTCTTCCATTCACAAATGTGGGTAAAGGGGACCCTGTTTCATTTCATTGTTGATAGTGGAAGCCAAAAGAACCTCATCTCAGTAGAGGTCATCAAATAATTGGGATTTCCAACAACACCACACTCACAACCATACAACATCAGGTGGCTTCACTAGGGACGAGATCTTCGTGTCAACCGACAGTGTCGCATGTCCTATAGCATCAATCCCTTCAAGGATGAAGTATTGTGCGATGTTTCCTTGTTGTATGTATGTGATGTTCTTTTGGGCCAGCCATATATGTGGAAGCGCCATGCTATTTATGAGTCTCAACCCCGTAGTGTCATTGTTACTCTAGGGGATCACCTCTACATGATACTAGAGGTAGTTCCAACTATTGTTTTAACAAAACAATGCAGCAAATTCGTTTCTCATATGACAAAGTTTAGCTTCTTTTTGATTTAGGTAGAAGATGAACAAAAGGAAACTATGACCACTATGACCTCATTCCAAGCCCCTTCTATCCAACAGAAGCAAGTCGATAAGATTGAAGAAAAGCACAAAGATTCCTTCTATACACTACCATCTCATGTAGTGAGACTAGTTAAAAAAGATCCAACCCCTCCAACATCAAGTTTGTGATAACCTTCCACAAGCCAAGTAGTGCAGCTTCTTCAACTAGTCAAGCAACTCACCAAAGTTTAGATTCAACAAATGCTTCCCCATCTCCCACAAGAACTCAACGTAATGGATGCCATTTCTTCCTAGAGAGGGAGAATCGATCTAGATGGATATCGATGGTCACCCATGTTACACATTATTTTGGTCACCTCAGTGATCAACTGACAACATGTGCTCATGTTCCCTGAAAATATTAAAAGAGACTTTCTCCATGAGAAAAGTGGATTGCTTTTCCTCTTTCAAAAACTATAACAAGGAAGTTCATCGCATCCTGCTATATGAATGGGGTGCGACGATGTCTGATCATCACACTCTTCTCTAAAATTGGACTACAATGTCATCGTAGGCTTCTTGTGCATAGGGTGTGACAATGCCTAAGTAAAGGAAAAGTCAAAATTCATGAATGTTCTAGAAGGGAATATTCTAGAAGATGATGTGGCCTTCGATCGGTTTGGATCTTACTCACTTCTATGATTTAGTGGGATCATCCTAATCCCCTCATCCATCTCTCTTTCACCCTATATAAAGATATATCTCTTATGGAAAAGGCTAAGGTTTTGTTGGCAGCCATTTTGCATTTTTATCTTTTCCTTACAAGCTGCCTACACAAGGGTTTTGAACCCTCAATACTCATTGCAATTCTTTAAAACAAAACAATACTATTATCTTGCGCATTCACACACCTGCCTTTTGTTTTCATTCTCACGTCTGCAAGTGTGAAAACCTTGAATTGGAAGTCATGTCGATGGCATTAAAATAATCTTTGGATTGTTACGAATGCTCTTGTTCATGTGGTCGTTTCACCTCTAGCTCAATAATGGTCATACAATTGGCAAAACACCAAACCTTTATTCACTTTGCATTTTTGTTAATATAGTTTCAATTTGTAAGTTTGTGATGCAATGATTTTTGGTGTCTTTGATTAAATCCTTGGTGCAATGGTTTCATAGAACGCATTGATTTTATGATTAAATCTTTAGTGCTATATTCGACATGTTGTTTTGTTTTAAATCATACACATACTATTGTTGATTTAACATACGGACTAATTTTTGGTTATGAACACTATGGTTTTCAAATAGTAATTGGATATTTGGTCATGATCTTTTGGTTATGTATGTTATGGCTTTCGATGAGTATGTGATTAATCCATTTGATATTTGGATTGTGATGTGAATGATTTGAATTACCAAGGCACTGTCGATTGTGCATGTCAAAATGAATGTTTTGCATGGTTCTAATTACTTCCACCACCCTCGCACGCATAGGCATTAAACGTCTGCCTTGCATCTCGGGCTACCTCTGCTTGTTTTGAGAAAATTGTGGGAATTGGTCCTGTGTCTACCCTGTCTAACCTCCTCACCGTTTACCATGCTGACTATGTGCTCTATGCTATGGCTCTTGTAGTGCAAATTTAACCCCATGGTGTTCAGATTCAGTTACTGTTTAATAGTGCCGGAGAAGACTGCCCCCGTAATTGTCTCCCAGAGACACGTTTTTGTGTGAGCGATTCTGGGCAAACGGTTTTGAATCAGATCAAACCCTTGAAAACCTAGAACCGAAATTAGCCCCTTTACCTTCATAGTGGGCGGTTTCCTCAGAAATTGGGTCTTTACATAGATATAGCTCATTCTTTAGAGGTCAAATTTTAGATCTTCTCCGTGGCTGAAAGGTGTGTTTTGGGTCTGTGTGCATGTGCTGGAACGTTTATTACCTCTCCAGGCCTGGGCCTCAGAACCCCTTCCACCCGTCCAGTCTTGTGACTCTTGCCCTCTGTTGAACCCTTGATTAATCCAAAGATTTATTAAGCAGTCTGTCAGCAAGTTGAAAGACAACAGACTCTGTTCTCTTTAAGATGTAGAGGCAGCCACTGCCATTGTTAAATCTAAATTATCCTGACCGAATCGTATCCCTACAGCCAAGGTATGTTATTTCAGCATTAATTTTAGAATGATTTGGTTTGTCTTGAATTAGCATAAGCGATTTTGTTGTTTTTGAATTAGCATATACGATTGTGTTTGGTCTGAATTAGTTCTGTTTTGTTTGAATTAATTCAAAAACGATTCTGTTCGTTTTGAACTAGTACAAAGATTTGTTTGTTGAATCGAATATAGTTTTGTTTTGATTGAATCAATTTAATACTATTTTGTTGTTCTTGAATTAGCATAGCCGATTGTGTTTGCTTTGAATTAGTTCTGTTTTGTTTGAATTGATTCAAAAAATGATTCTGTTTATTTCGAATTACCAAGAATGATTTCGTTTTGGATTGTGTTTGCATTGAATTAGTAAAAAATATTTCGTTTTGAATTAGCATAAACTATTGTGTTTGCGTTGATTTGTTTGCTAAATCGAATATAGTTATGTTTGGATTAAACCGATTTAACACGATTTTGTTGTCCTTGAATTAGCATAGTGATTTGCTTGTTTTGAATTGGTAATAAGGGCTCTGTTTGGTTGACCGCATACATTCTTGTTATCATTTGGATTCATTTAAAACGATTTTGTTTGTAAATATGACCAGCTACAGAATCATGAGATTCTGTAGCTAGTCATAAAATTTCGATTTTTGTTGATTTCACAATTAAAATAGTATCTAAAATTGTTTTCTCTTGCCCATCTACAAGTACACATGAATTTCAATGGAAATTGGACCTGCTGTGGTAGTTTAGAACATGCTTTTGTTACATAGTTTTGGTTTAGGTTGTTAGTTTTAAGCAGAAATAGGAATCTGGGAGATTGTTCCCATATTTTTTGCAAATAGTTTTTGATATTTTCCACAAGGATTGTTTTATCCTGTGGCCTTTATATACTCATTATTTTTTGTAAACAACCCATCACTATTGGGAGAACAAAGACTATGGACTTATGATGATATAGACTCGAATAGAAGTGGATTTGTTGTACGGCTTTAGCTTCAATTTATCTTACTTTTGTTCAAGTTTCTGTGCATTTTAATTTGTAATCAAATTATTGACTACTTTAGATATCAAGATTTGTTACAGGTTGATGCGTTATGATTTAAATTCTGTCCATATTTGATGTATCTCATTTTTACTCACAACAATTACTCTGTTTGAATTTAATGAATAGAAGGTTTATCTTCTTTGTTAAATGAATGGTTATGTACAAATATTCGCACTGGGATTTATCTAAATGTGATGATCTGTAAACTATAAGATTGTTGTCGTTTTATGTCTTTTTTGTTCTGTCATTCGTATTCAAAGAGCATTGCTGCTTCCTGTTTACAAGAAGCTTGTGGAAAAACCTGGTGCGGATTTCTCCCATCAAACAGTTAAATCGAGTGCTGCAAACAGGACAAATAGGAAGCGTTACTTCAGGTCAGTTTGTTATTTACAATTTAATAGTTAAATAAGTTCGATAATTCTCAGTAATTTAGATAGATATATAGTACAGATTGTTATCTTAATTGATTAGCTTAGCTAGTTTTCATTTTACTTCTTTCACAGAAAAGTTATAAAAGTCCAAAAATAATAGCTCCGCTGTCATAAGACAATTTACAAATGATTTTTGCAAATTTTGATCAAAATTTGTATTCTGTAAATACTACACATATATAATTGAGATTTAATTCTGTTGATAGCTGAACATTTAAATAAGTAGAATGATTGTGTTGTAATATTAGTTAGTGGACTATATATATATTTTAGAATTGGATATAGTTTGTTGTAGTTAGTTTTTTCACTTAGATTAGTTTCTTTAGTTTAGTTTTTCTTTCACTTTCCTAGGACTTAGATCGGCCAACGGAGCCGCTAAACCTGTCGAAGTGGATCATTCCAAATGGCTTGGGTTATTTAGACAACCCCGGACCAGATCCACCCCTCCAGTTGACGAGCGGTCAATTTCGCCCATCAACAAATGGCACTAGAAGGAGGGACGACTGACAAGTTGGCCTTGTAGGAGCCTTTATTTTAAATGTATTCAATTTCTCCCATGGCTCCCCAAATCACTGTGTTGGAACATGCTTTCAAATTATCATTACCCAATGTTCCCAACGAGACAGTCTCTCGCTTGTCCAAACTCACCTTTGATGGTGGAGGCAATATATCTGCTAAAGACCACCTCAACAAGTTTTGGTGCAAATGCATCAAACATGACATCTCAGATTTAGGAGTTTTATGCAGACTGTTCGCTTTTACTTTTAGAGGTCAGATTAAACATTGGTTTGAATCCTTTCCAGCATGTCACATTTTTGATTGGTTTCAATTTGTAGATGAGTTTCTAGATGCTTTTGAAATTTATGATTTTGATCAATTATGTGAAGAATTTCA
>ML790292.1:91514-102778 GCA_009831015.1 Picea engelmannii | reverse complement strand
TGTTTGTCACATAAATTTTGAATTATCTATCACACAAAAGGCAAATCCAGATGATCATATTATGTTGAGGAATTTGTCACCAAAACAGAGTGAGAGTTTTAAAGAAAGTGAAGAGAATTGTCTTGAGAATACCATTGTTGAGTATCATAGTTCAAGAGATTCTTTTCATCTGCTTATTTCTAATTCCTTTTATTCTTTATATCCTGATCTATTCCTCGATTTTGGTGGACTTGACATCCTACCTACAACATACTATTCTTTTCCACCACAATCATATCCTTTCGATATGCTAAATTTTGGTGAAATTAATTCCGAGCATAGCATTGATAAAACCGGATTTGACGATTGTTCACTTTCATCACTCATATGGGAAGAGAACATGTTACGAGATGATTTTACACAATTTATTGTTGAAAAAGACAATGCACTTTATTTTATGGAGATCAAACATTCTAAGTTTCATATTCGTTCTTTGATTAGCTCGAATCTTAATGTTTATGCTTCACATTTTGAAATGATCATTCTCATTGAAGGAAACATTCAAACCAATGATCTAATTGATTGCACGAATCCTCCTATGATGAGTTTCCCATTGATATATTCGTTTCATCAAAGTCATGGTTTGCATCCCCATTTTTGTGACAGGATCTTAGGATGGCTTGAATATTCATATATAAAAAAAATTCATAATAAAGATAAAGTTGTGCTTGCTTTCTTTTTACCTAAGTATCTTGGAAGTAGGCGTGACATATTTCTTATAGATCCTCCATGTGAAGAAATTAATGAACACTTAGAGAATTGTAAGGAGGATGGGGCATTTCAGTCTTGGCTGATGGTTATTCCATTTTCTCGTGATCTTGACAAATTTTTCAAACCTACTTATACTTGCCCATGCCATTATGACCCTTATCACGACCAGATTGCGCAATGGCTGGAGGATTCGTACAACAAGAATATCCAAGGAAATGGTAAGATCATGCTTACTTTGTTTTTAGATGATGATTTTGAAGGTAAGTGTGATATGTTTTTGTCATTTGTTGATATATTACCATTCTTATTAGTAATGCTTGATCTTCTTTCCATTGCAGGATTAGAATTACTCCGATGGCTACATTGGAAGCATGACTTCATGTAGTATCTTGATTTGTTTAATAGTTAGGGTAGGTTTAGGAATAGGTTTTCCTTTTAGTTGTATTTCTCACTATTTCTCTTTGTAATAATGCAGTCATGAACGCAAGTGTGCGCACCACGAGAACCATAATACGACTGTTGTCAGGGAAGTCCCCTTGATCCTTTTCTCTTTAATTCTAGTTGAACATTTATTTTCAAAAACACAGTATCGTCATGAAAATCTTAAATGGAAAGTAAAGAGATAAATAAATCTAAATCAACCCTGACCCAAGGTAGCATGAGTAAGACTGCTTTCCCATCAAACAAGATTTTCCTACTTTCTTTCAGTCTCCCAAGGGATTTGTTGCATGAGGTTTCCAGATGCACCTTCTGTACATATTTTCTTTTGATTTTTGGATTTCTTTGCTTTCCAATTTTTCTTCGCTGATGTGTTTCGTTTCCTTTTATGTTTATCAGTCTTTCTTTTTGGAAATACACATACCTGCATTATGAACTGCTCAGACAAAGAAAACAGAAGATTCTTTCTCTGAAATGACTGCTGAAAAGTTGTCTAAACATCAATTATAATATACTTCTGAAATTTACAACCATGTTGAGAAAAGCCTGTTGTTTGAAAGAAGTTTACTGATTTCAATCTATAAGTAAAGCCTGTCACGATCATCCATTATCTTCTTATGTTGTCCCTGTTCCTTAAGGGAATAACTCAGAAGATGTCTCCCTGCTTTCGAAGGTTGGTTTTGTAAACAAACCATCTCTGAATCTTTATGAAGGACAGCTTAAAAAATTCTTTCAAGGTCTAAAAAAAAAATATGACTAAAATATCATAATTTTCAACGTCACCCCACTCGATTATATATCTTTAAAAAACTAAACAAATCATTAAAAGAGTTGTGAGACGTGCTTGTAAACCCGCTGGGATACTGAACAGGTCTGCTGGCAGCGGGTAAATACATGCATGATGCCAAGACAACTTCGTTGGGGTACTGAATAGGCCCACTAGCAGTGAAGCAATGTCGGGTATATGAAAATTCGCAAGTATGGAATCTCTTGACCTAAAAATGTCCTTTATTCTGATATGGAACTTCTTGGCAGGATACAGATATCAGAGTGGGTTAAATGGCAACCCTGTCGAGGCTATGGACGCCTGCTGGCAGTAGTGGCTCTGTCAACAGTATTGGAGATTTATCTTTAATATCATGACTCGCTTGTCTTAAGACTGTTATCAATTTTCATCTTTTAAGCACAACTAGAATTCTTTGATTAATGATGATGTTTAAACTATTTTCTGGTTGTTTTTGAGTTAGAATTATTCTCATTATCCTAATTTGGATTTGTTCTTTTGGCAGAGATAACTGCTTCTACCAGTGTGTCGCTATTGTTGGCAGCCATTTTGCATTTTTATCTTTTCCTTACAAGCTGCCTACACAAGGGTTTTGAACCCTTAATACTCGTCGCAATTCTTTAAAACAAAACAATACTATTATCTTGCGCATTCACACACCTGCCTTTTGTTTTCATTTTCACGACTGCAAGCGTGAAAACCTTGAATTGGAAGTCATGTCGATGGCGTTAAAATCATCTTTGGATTGTTACGAATGCTCTTGTTCATGTGGTCATTTCACCTCTAGCTCAATAATGGTCATACAATTGGCAAAACACCAAACCTTTATTCACTTTGCATTTTTGTTAATATGGTTTAAATTTGTAAGTTTGTGATGCAATGATTTTTGGTGTCTTTGATTAAATCCTTGGAGCAATGGTTTCATAGAACGCATTGATTTTATGATTAAATCTTTAGTGCTATATTCGACATGTTGTTTTGTTTTAAATCATACACATACTATTGTTGATTTAACATACAAACTAATTTTTGGTTATGAACACTATGGTTTTCAAATAGTAATTGGATATTTGGTCATGATCTTTTGGTTATGTGTGTTATGGATTTCGATGAGTATGTAATTAATCCATTTGATATTTGGATTGTGATGTGAATGATTTGAATTACCAAGGCGTCGTCGATTGTACATGTCAAAATGAATGTTTTGCATGGTTCTAATTACTTCCACCACCCTCGCACGCATAGGCATTAACGTATGCCTTGCATCTCGGGCTACCTCTGCTTGTTTTGAGAAAACTGTGGGAATTGGTCCTGTGTCTACTCTGTCTAACCTCCTCACCGTTTACCCTGCTGACTGTGTGCTCTCTACTATGGCTCCTATAGTGCGAATTTAACCCCATGGTGTTTAGAGTCTGTTACTATTTGATAGTGCCAGAGAAGACTGCCCCCGTAATTGCCTCCCAGAGACACGTTTTTGCGTGAGCAATTCTGGGAAAACAATTTTGAATCAGATCAAACCCTTGAAAACCCAAAACCGAAATTAGCCCCTTTACCTTCATTGCGGGCGGTTTCCTCAGAAATTGGGTCTTTACAGAGATATGGCTCATTCTTTAGAGGTCAAATTTTAGATCTTCTCCGTGGCTGAAAGGTGCGTTTTGGGTCTGTGTGCATGTGTTGGAACATTTATTACCTCTCCAGGCCTGGGCCTCAGAACCCCTTCCACCCATCCATACTTGTGCCTCTTTCCCTCTGTTGAACCCTTGATTAATCCAAAGATTTATTAAGCAGTTTGTTAGCAAATTGAAAGACAACAGGCTCTATTCTCTTTAAGATGTAGAGGCAGCCACTGCCATTGTTAACTCGAAATTATCTTGACCGAATTGTATCCCTACAACCAAGGTATGTTATTTCAGCATTAATTTTAGAATGATTTGGTTTGTCTTGAATTAGCATAAGCGATTTTGTTGTTTTTGAATTAGCATATACGATTGTGTTTGCTCTGAATTAGTTTTGTTTTGTTTGAATTAATTCAAAAATGATTCTGTTAGTTTTGAATTAGTACAAAGATTTGTTTGTTGAATCGAATATAGTTTTATTTTGATTGAATCAATTTAATACGATTTTGATGTTCTTGAATTAGCATAGCCGATTGTGTTTGCTCCGAATTAGTTCTGTTTTGTTTGAATTGATTCAAAAAATGATTTTGTTTACTTCGAATTACCAAGAATGATTTCGTTTTGGATTGTGTTTGCATTGAATTAGTAAAAAAGATTTTGTTTTGAATTAGCATAAACTATTGTATTTGCGTTGATTTGTTTGCTAAATCGAATATAGTTCTGTTTGGATTAAACCGATTTAACATGATTTTGTTGTCCTTGAATTAGCATAATGATTTGCTTGTTTTGAATTGGTAATAAAGGCTCTGTTTGGTTGACCGCATACATTCTTGTTATCATTTGGATTCATTTAAAACGATTTTGTTTGTAAATATGACCAGCTACAAAATCGTGAAATTCTGTAGCTAGTCATAAAATTTCGATTTTTGTTGATTTCACAATTAAAACAGTATCTAAAATTGTTTTCTCTTGCCCATCTACAGGTACACACGAATTTCAATGGAAATTGGACCTGCTGTGGCAGTTTAGAACATGCTTTTGTTACATAGTTTTGGTTTAGGTTGTTAGTTTTAGGCAGAAATAGGAATCTGGGAGATTGTTCCCATATTTTTTGCAAACAATTTTTGATATTTTCCACAAGGATTGTTTTATCCTGTGGCCTTTATATACTCATTATTTTTTGTAAACAACCCATCACTGTTGGGAGAACAAAGACTATGGATTTATGATGATACAGACTCGAATAGAAGTGGATTTGTTGTACAGCTTTAGCTTCAATTTATCTTACTTTTGTTCAAGTTTCTGTGCATTTTAATTTGTAACCAAATTATTGACTACTTTAGATATCAAGATTTGTTACAGGTTGATGCGTTATGATTTAAATTCTGTCCATATTTGATGTATCTCATTTTTACTCACAACAATTACTCTCTTTGAATTTAATGAATAGAAGGTTTATCTTCTTTGTTAAATGAATGGTTATGTACAAATCTTCGCACTGGGATTTATCTAAATGTGATGATCTGTAAACTATAAGATTGTTGTCATTTTATGTCTTGTTTGTTCTGTCATTCATATTCAAAGAGCATTGTTGCTTCCTGTTTACAAGAAGCTTGTTGAAAAACCTGGTGCTGATTTCTCCCATCAAACAGCTAAATCGAGTGCTGTGAACAGGACAAATAGGAAGCGTTACTTCAGGTTAGTTTGTTATTTACAATTTAATAGTTAAATAAATTCGAGAATTCTCAGTAGTTTAGATAGATATATAGTACAGATTGTTATCTTAATTTCTTAGCTTAGTTAGTTTTCATTTTACTTCTTTCACAGAAAAGTTATAAAAGTCCAAAAATAATAGCTTCGCTGTCATAAGACAATTTACAAATGATTTTTGCAAATTTCAATCAAAATTTGTATTCTGTAAATACTGCACATATATAATTGAGATTTAATTCTGTTGATAGTTGAACATTTAAATAAGTAGAATGATTGTGTTGTAATATTAGTTAGTGGTCTGTATATATATTTTAGAATTGTATATAGTTTGTTGTAGTTATTTTTTTCACTTAGATTAATTTCTTTAGTTTAGTTTTTCTTTCACTTTCCTAGGACTTAGATCAGCCAATGGAGCCGCTAAACCCGTCGGAGTGGATCATTCCAAACAGCTTGGGTTATTTAGACAACCCCAGAACGGATCCACCCTCTAGTTGGCGAGCGGTCAATTTCACCCATCAACAGGTTTGCAATGACTTGCATATGCATGAAGAGTTCTACTACAGATTATGCTTAGAGCTTTGCTTTAGTTCTCTAAGTCAAATTGTGGATCTTCTTCATCAAAGGCATTGGAGCAAAGGTGTGTGTGTGTTGGAAAAAAGATCCATTGAAAGGGACCTTGCAACATCAATGCATGGGTTATATTCTCCACTTTCCATTTAATATAATGCAACAACACATTTCTTCTCTATAAAGGTGTCTTAACTTTTATTGTATAATTCCTTGATCTTATACATATAATTCATTGGAATATATATATCTTTGTTCTCTTTCTCTTTGTTGGTTTGTGCTTCTTAAAACAGGTTCACCATCCCTCAAACTCAAATAAGGAGCTACAAGGATGACACTAGCGAGGATCAGGCGTCGTTTAAAAGGTATGTCACTTGTACCTCTCTAAACTAGTTTATATGACTATGAAGTCTAAAGTGAAGTGTGTATTATGTCTTGTTTTGTTCTAGATTCCTGTGGAAGTTAGGGAGATCTATTCATGTCTTCACTTATTGATTAGTCTGATAACAACCCACCTATTCCACTGGCTCAAAGAACAATTTTCCATTTTGGCATTTTTTCATAGTTTTTCGAGTCCCAAATTTTTGGGGTTGTTTTGAGGCCCTAAATGATGTTTTTTTGGACTTTTGGGGGGGAAAGGGTTGCTAACAACATTCCATAACCCTTGATGAATGTTGTACTTCTCGGATAGACCTTTCTCAAAAGGTATCGAATGCCCCAAACAAATATCATATGCAAAAGTTACGCCCTCAAGAAGTTGACATATCAACTACCCCGATCGAGGCCTGTAAATCTTTTGGCCTTTCATCTTCCGGGGTTAGGGTTTTGGATTTTCATTATGTTAAAAAGGCCTTTGGAGCTTCATTGTAAACACCATCATCTTCTTTTGAATGAACGTAGCCGTCACATCTCTTCTCAGAGATAAATTGCCACCATTCTAGTGAGTCTTTCACTCTGTAATTTTATAGTTCTGTACTTTTCATTCATTAATAGAAATTGTGTATTATTGTATATCTATGCCTGTTGTTATATATCTAATATATCTCTATTATATTATTGTATCTCTTGCAATATCTTTGTATATTTCCTTATTATATCTCTGCCTTCATTTCATTCTCAAAATAATATGGATCAAATGTACTCATGAAGATGTTCATGTACTCACTCGAAGGAGATGCTTGAGAATTGTACTGATCTCTTCCTTCTTATAGCATATGTTCATTACAAGAATTTCATACAATTTTTCATGATCATTGTAAAAGGTTTTATTCAAATGGGTCTCTTGTTGAAGATTGCTGCAAGGAATTTAATTCGTATATGCATAATTTTGTAGCTAGTTCCTCTACTAGTGTCAATGAAAGAAGATTCATTGATGAAGAGATTGAGGAAGATTCAATCACACATGAATCTTCTTCCAATTCCTCTATTCAGGAGAGTGATATTGGGCATTATATTGATAGTGAAAGGGGTGATAACTAGACTTTAGATGCATTTTCCATTGTATCAAATGTTTCTAATAGTTGTTGTTATGATGATTGTGTTACTCAAAATGTTGATAAAGATCAACCTAACTATGATGTGTATCTTGATGGAGACAAATTGTTTTCTCAATAAATACATATAGAACCTCTCAACAAAGACAACGTATATGACAACTATGAACCAATCTCTTGGGAAGCTAGTGAATTTTTTGTTTCTACAAATTCCTATTAGCAGTTTCATGAAAGCATTGAACTCATGTTTCGTAAAAAGACAGAACCAATTTATGATAGCCATGGAGCAGGACTTGAAGAAGGCATCAAATGTTTTTGTTAGGAGCATAGTTTTGCTGAATTTTTTAAAGAGCAGATCTTCATTGAGGTATCCTTCCATGTTTTTCATGACCTTGTGGCAAGCTACATGGAGTTAGTATGGAATCATAGATCTTCCATTTTTTATTTCATAAAGGTAGAGTTCCATAGTTGTAAGTATGGACTTTAGTTTTATGATGATTTTCCATTGTATAAAATTTTATTTATTCAGCTCAAAGGCATGGAAGAAATCCAGTGTATGAAACAATTGTTGGTATGGTTACACTGGAAATTTCATATTACTTGATCCAACAATAAATTGGTTAACATAGTAGGGATTGTACATAAATAAGCTTGATCTCAAGCATTGGTGTGAGGTAGAATAAGTTGAATAAGACCCCATTATCCCAATGGAAGCACTGGTGCAATAGTTTTTCTTTAGTTTGCACTACAGATTGGTTTGTATTATATTTTTATTTTTAGTTTCTTCAAAGTTTAGTTTTCATATTGGATACATGTTGCATGGAGAAGGAACAGTGGTCTATGTGCTCTCTGGTCCTCGCAGAGAGGACACCATCCCCAGTTGGAGCCAATGTTAGAACCCATAACTACAGACTTAAAATTTAAAATTTAAGCCAAAGACATGCATGCTTTCAGAAGCCATGCATTCTTGCAGTGCATTTTATTTTTGTAGCATGTGACATTTTTCTTACGCCATGACGAAATCTCTAACCTGTAACAAATTTGTTAAAATCCAGGCCTATATTGCAAGCATCAAATGTCAAGATTGAGCTATGAGAATGCATTTGCACCAAGTGTTTAAGGATAGCTCAAAAATAATTATTTTTCATGTTAAAAATATTGGGCTTATAAGTCATTGAGGCCCAAGGTATATTCATATTCCAAGTCACAAAGCAATGATCACCCCACACATCAATAACACCCATACAAGTAACAAGGAGGGAGCACACAAGGGACCAAAAGACTGTGCACTATGTGTTGAGGAGACTATAAAACAATTGTCAATATAAGGTGCAAAATATTAGCATGAAAGTCTTCATGTGGGATATCTCCCATATAGGTAAATAAAGTGCCAAACCTGACCTCTAGTGTCTAGAGCAAGTGTTGATGGGGCATCCAGGTGCCAATATTTCAACACCTCCAAGTGTCGCAAGAAGTGATGAAGCTTTATGGAATGAATTTAAACAATGGATACCAATATGTTTTTGTCTTCATATGACTTCAAGTATATTAATGGTAGAAGAACAAAATTTTGTTGATAGGAGGGTGTTATCATAGCCATGCACATGCCTCGACTATAAAGTTTTACACTTGAGCTCCATGCCCTTTTTATTTCCTGATTGTAGACACAGA
Organism: Picea engelmannii; assembly: GCA_009831015.1. NCBI lineage: Eukaryota > Viridiplantae > Streptophyta > Pinopsida > Pinales > Pinaceae > Picea > Picea engelmannii. The sequence goes on along the minus strand of ML790292.1, from coordinate 93,746 downwards.
TTTAAGCATTCACACTAGCACCTTTCGGGATTAATATAACCATTCTAGCTATGTTAAAAATTCATTGATATGGTTCATATTGTTGGAATTGGGGTCTTCAAGTGGATGCCATAGCATGCTCAAAATTCCAAGTCACATTTTCGGTTTCCACTAAATTCTGGAATGGAGTTTGCAACAACTATCTCTAAGACAATTAGCTAAGCATGAATTTGGTATAAGTGATGTCGAGCTTGAGGAATTATCAATAAGTCGTTCAAGATAATGATGGAAACCTGGAAGTAATCTTGTCAATAAATGGTGGTTGCCTACATTTCAAATAGTGCAACAAAGGATTACATTAGCAGGGTCAGACGTGCATTCTACTCTCTTCCTCTATCGGTCAGAACAATTATGGTCTTGTGGTAGATTTAAAGAGCGTTGGGAAACGCTTGTAACACCTTTGCATATACAACAAGAAATATAGTTATTATAGACATGGGCCAGACTATACTAGAAGCGTGATGATGCTTGATTATTTATGAAGTATGTCCATCTTGATTTAAGTATTGAAATCCTTGAGAAATTATATGATATAGACTGTTGCCTTTATATTCCATAAAATTCAAAGAGTAGGGTTTAGATTTGAAAAATAAACATTCCAACAGTGCCATTTTTTCTGAAGTTTTTGGCGTAGTTTGTAGGCATTTTGGCTGCCATATTGGTGGTCAATTGGGGTCTATATTTCCATAGAGTAATGGCACTCACCTCTAATGAAAAAAATACTCATTTTTAATGTTCATCTAACATTGATGCTTATTGGATTCCTATTGCTAAGTGGCAAAGTATTTTACATAGCACCCGACGATAGTCGATAATTGAGCAATCTTTAAATATTCTTTCCAGATTTGATGGCAAAAATTGAGCAACATATCAAGATTGGGAGGGGTCAATCCATTTTCCTTATCTACATTCGAAGGCAATAAAGATAGGTGGTAAAACAATTTGCAAGACAACTTCAGATCTTAGATTTGAAGGCATTCGACTTCAACAACCCATATTTTTTGCAATTAGTTTGAAGATATTTTTGAATTGCAATAATTTTGAGATAGGATTCGATTCAGATTTCAATTTTAACCTTAACTAAATTTTGTGTCTATAAAGGATGGAAAAAAAAAACAGAAGCAGAGGGGAAGAGAGGCCTGATAGAGATATTTAAGAGGCAAAAAAACTGTATGAGTTATTGTAACCTGAGGGAATTTTATTAGGTAATCATTTCTGACATTGAAGATTCCTGAGAGTTTTATCAGATTGTGACTTCTTTGTTTTCCATTTTACATTTTCATCTTGCTTGAATGAGTTGTAGACATTGAGAATCAATGGTTGTCCATGGATAATAGATTTCCGAGCAACACCGAATTTGTTGTGACTGCCTATTATTTGTGTGCTTTGTTCAAGTACCCTTCTAATCCATTTTTTAGAGAGAATCTATGTTTGGTGGATGTTCTACTTTTTGTTACATTCTCCATTCTTCCATCCATTATCATATAAGTTTTTGTCTGATATGCAGTTCAATTACCTTCGATCAACATGATGTTTACTTGACTCCATTCCCAATTGTATATCATTGATCTGCAGTAAGCTTGCTTCCCTCTCCATTTCTCATTCATTCTTACTAAGATACCTACCAAACATAAACCTTTGCAATAACTAAGGCGCCCTAGATTTCCCTTAGCAATCATGGAAAACTTTTGGGACTAATAAGGAGGATCCTCAAACTGAGACCTCGTCCTCCTCTAATTCGCTGGATCCCCCACAAGATCTCCTGATGCCTTTAGGGTGGCCTGTTCCCACTTGGGCATCTGTGGTGACTCAACATCTACATGCTCATCATCGACATACTCATCATCTTCCGAATCAGATTTAGAGCTCAGATCTAAGACTTGATATGAGTTAGTGGACTCATTATCACTAATGTCTGGTGCAAGCAGTGGTATCGAGGTCTCTGCATGTGGCTTCAATGGTTCATGCAAGGGACTCTCCTCAATCTGAAAATTATGCTCAATAATGAGCTTGTCCATAAAGGGGTCAAGTAACTTGTAACCCTTCACATCATCTGAATATCCCATGAAAATTCATGCAATACTTTGTATATCTAATGCTTTCCTATTTTTAGAGGGTACATGGGCCCATCCACGTGATCCAAATATTTGGAAGTGGGTGATTTTCAATTTGCTACCGCTCCATTCCTCAAAG
>ML790292.1:80859-91464 GCA_009831015.1 Picea engelmannii | reverse complement strand
TCTAGCTAGTGAGCCCAATATTGGGGGTTTTGAGGGTTTTGACATAACAAACCCTAGAGGATGATTCGATGGTGAAAGATTCCACCTATCTTGTCCCAAGCTTGGTCTCGGAGATGCAATACTCTCCCACACCATTCTAGTTCTAGATCTACTCAGTTTCAGGAGGATTCTACATCGGTTTCATGTGTAGATAGAGAGAGGGCGCACCAGTTGAGGGTTTCCAGCAAGAGGGGCGCACCATCCTTGGAGAGAGATTCGTTGTAGGAGATTGGCAAGGCCATTGAGGATTCTATCACTTGGGTTTTCATTACAGGGCCTTGGACATCAGATCTAGTTCTTTCTGAGATAGTTTTATGGCTTAGATTATTTCTTGACCAGTGGGGCGAATTGAAGAGAAGGAGGGCATTTTTGAGATCCAGATCTAGTTCGTTTGGAGGGGTTACACTTCAGATATGAACCTGAGACTTCACCTATTGACTTACAATGTCCCGATCTATATTTCTGGAGAGTTTCATAGAATTTGGAGGCCTCCTTCAGCAGGGCCGAATTATCTAGGGCTTCAGTCACCCAATGGGGTGCACCATTCAGTGGGGGATTTCAGATCTACATAGATTGAGAGGGATCTTGGAGATTCGGTCACCTGGGTTGTTCTTACCATCACCCGATCTATCAGTTGGCATATTTATTAGGATGATTGGACACTTTTGGTAGTAGGGCCGAATTATCTAGGGTTTCAGTCATCTAGTGGGGTGCACCATTCAATGGGGGATTTCAGATCTACAGAGATTGAGAGGGATCTTGGAGATTTGGTCACCTGGGTTGTTCTTACCATCACCCGATCTATCAGTTGGAATATTTATTAGGGTGATTGGACACTTTTGGCAGCAGGGCCGAGTTATTGAGGGTTTCAGCCTTCTATTAGAGTGTGGCATTTTTCAGCTGGAGAGTTTGGTATTCAGATCTGCTTGTATTGATCTTCATTTCTCATTCATCCTTTGGAGGCATCTTTTGTATTAGCAGGAGAATTTTGTAGCAACTCTTATCTATTGTCTATCTTCTTGGCCATCTGTTGAGCATTCCAGATCGACATCTTCATTGTTGCAGGTTTCTCTATTTTATGAATAAAGAAGAATTGAGATGTTTTGGCTTGTCTATCTTATTGCATATGGTTGAGGTATGTTGCATGGTTATCTCTTTCTGTTATTTGCTGCACACACACATATAAACACATCTAAAAGGTAGATCAACAAAGTGTTTGACAAAATACCTCACTTAGAAAAAGTTTTGAAAAGACACCAAAACAGTGATGATCCTTGCATAATGGCTTGGGATCATTACAGTGGAAGTAATCTTCTCAATAAATGGTGGTTGCCTGCATTTCAAATAGTGAAACAAAGGATTACATTAATAGGGTCAGACGTGCATTCTACTCTCTTCATCTATCGGTCAGAACAATTATGGTCTTGTGGTAGTTTTAAAGAGCGTTGGGAAATGCTTGTAACACCTTTGCATATACAACAAGAAATATAATTATTATAGACATGGGCCAGACTATACCAGAAGCATGATGATGCTTGATTATTTATGAAGTATGTCCATCCTGATTTAATTATTGAAATCCTTGAGAAATTATATGATATAGACTGTTGCCTTTATATTCGACAAAATTCAAAGAGTAGGGTTTAGATTTGAAATATAAACATTCCAACAGTGCCATTTTTTCTGAAGTTTTTGGCGTAGTTTGTAGGCATTTTGGCTGCCATATTGGTGGTCAATTGGGGTCTGTACTTCCATAGAGTAATGACACTCACCTCTAATGACAATAATACTCATTTTCAATGTTCATCTAACATTGATGCTTATTGGATTCCTATTGCTAAGTGGAAAAGTATTTTACATAACACCCGACGATAGTCGATAATTGAGCAATCTTTAAATATTCTTTCTAGATTTGATGGAAAAAATTGAGCAACATATCAAGATTGGGAGGGGTCAATCCATTTTCCTTATCTACATTCGAAGGCAATAAAGATAGGTGGTAAAGTAATTTGCAAGACAACTTCAGATCTTAGATTTGAAGGCATTCGACTTCAACAACCCATATTTTTTGCAATTAGTTTGAAGATATTTTTGAATTGCAATAATTTTGAGATAGGATTTGATTCAGATTTCAGTTTTAACCTTAATTAAATTTTGTGTCTATAAAGGATGGAAAAAAAAAACAGAAGGAGAGGGGAAGAGAGGCCCAATAGAGATATTTAGGAGGCAAAAAAACTGTATGAGTTATTGTAACCCTGAGGGAATTTTATTAGGTAATCATTTATGACATTGAAGATTCCTGAGATTTTTATCAGATTGTGACTTCTTTGTTTTCCATTTTACGTTTTCATCTTGCTTGAATGAGTTGTAGACCTTGAGAATCAATGGTTGTCCATGGATAATAGATTTCCGAGCAACACCAAATTTGTTGTGACTGCCTATTATTTGTGTGCTTTGTTCAAGTACCCTTCTAATCCATTTTTTAGAGAGAATCTATGCTTGGTGGATGTTCAACTTTTTGTTACATTATCCATTCTTCCATCCATTATCATATAAGTTTTTGTCTGATATGCAGTTCAATTACCTTCGATCAACATGGTGTTTACTTGACTCCATTCCCAATTGTATCATTGATCTGCAATAAGCTTGCTTCCCTCTCCATTTCTCATTCATTCTTACTAAGCTACCTACCAAACATAAACCTTTGCAATAACTAAGGCGCCCTAGATTTCCCTTAGAAATCAAGGAAAACTTTTGGGACTAACAAGGAGGATCCTCAAACTGAGACCTTGTCCTCCTCTAATTCACTGGATCCCCCACACGATCTCCTGATGCCTTTAGGGTGGCCTGTTCCCACTTGGGCATCTGTGGTGACTCAACATCTACATGCTCATCATCTTCTGAATTAGATTCAGAGCTCATATCTAAACCATGATATGAGTTAGTGGACTCATTATCACTAATGTCTAGTGCAAGCAGTGGTATTGAGGTCTCTGCATGTTGATTCAATGGTTCATGCAAGGGACTCTCCTCAATCTGAACATTACACTCAATAATGAGCATGTCCATAAAGGGGTCAAGTAACCTATAACCCTTCACACCATCTGAATATCCCATGAAAATTCATGCAATACTTTGTATATCTAATGCTTTCCTATTTTTAGAGGGTACATGGGCCCATCCACGTGATCCAAATATTTGGAAGTGGGTGATTTTCAATTTGCTACCGCTCCATTCCTCAAAGGGGGTCCGGTCCTTAAAAATCTATGAGGAGATCTATTTTGAATGTGGTTGGCACAATTAAGTGCCTTGACTTGAAGCTTGGGTGGTAGAGATCTTGCATGCAACATGCAAGTGGCCATCTCCTTGAAGGACCTGTTCTTCCTCTCGGCTACTCCGTTCTATTGCGGTGATCCAAAAAGGATCCAGAGAAGTCTAAGGATAACTCAGAATTTGCAGAAGCACCTCAGGAAGCTCAGAATGGCCTCAATAGACAAAGAAAGGGAAAAAATTCAAAGTCCTCAAAACTCAATGAAATTGGCATCATCGCGAAGAGAGCGCCGCAATATTTCCAATGGTGTAACCAGCTCATCAAACAGAGTTACAGATCAAAAAATATTCGCGGTCAAATTTTTGGTCAACCTAGCCCAGTCAGTAGGGATGAGTCAACATCTGTACTGCTGACGTCATCATTGGTATGGATGCTGCCAGTGTCCATAAAGGGTACATGGGACACACATAGGGTGACATGTGTCATGATGACATGGCAGCACCAGAGGTTGCCATGTGTCACTCATTTTTGGACTTTTCCAGTCAATCCGTGGACCAGTGGTAAAGCGCCACGTGGCAGACCATACAACCACATGGTAGGTGATGTGGCATGATTGTGCGATGTGGTGATGTGGGCCAATAAATGGTCACCACATGGCCCAGTCATGGGCTTCCACGTGGCAGTGGGAAAATGCCCAATAAGGTCTAAAAACTGAAAGTTCGAAAAAAAAAGGGTTGGCCAACAACCAACCCCTTTTCCACTAAATATAGCAACAAACCCACTCTCTTCCAAATACAGTGACAATTCTGCTATTCCGCCATACTAAGAGTACTCCACCAAATCCATGGGGGATTTTATATAACATATGGTTGTAACAACATACCAAAAGGGGAGGCCCGTGGGCTTGACCCCGAGATCTCCCAAACCATAAACTTTAATAAGCCATCCGCCAATTGTTATGCCAACGGACTTTATTAGTAAAATCCTCCCATGATTTTATTTAAAAGATGGAATTTCACCAATGCAGAAAAGGGTGCTCAACAATAAGGCCATGCATGATTTCGAGGCAAGGACAAAGAATTAATTGCAGGTTGTAGGCACAGAAACTGAGACAACACTTCTCATGGGCTTGGGAGTGCCAGAGTCAGATTGAGGCATGGAGACAGTCATTTTTGGGTAATTCGATGCCATGAATTCAATGGTGATGTCTATTTTCTGATCTGAGCTAAACTTTTGTATCTTAATTCTAGAATGAGGTATACTTATGTATTTTGTCAAATTATTTTGCTGAGTTAATAAAAAGGCCTACCCATTTGAGAGCATGACCTGGAGATGTAGTCCATCAGGGACAAACTCCGTTATCAATTTTTTTGTTTTCATATTTGATGCTTATGTCTCTTTATTATCGAACATTTCCTTCTTTATGGTGCACTTCAATTTATGCTCATTTAATAAAATTCTTTAATAAGTCACATTGATGAAAATATCCCGGATCATGTTGGTATCAGAGAAGTCATCTTTGAATTGAATTATTGAGTGTGAATACTTACTAGGGCCAAGCATAAATAGGGTGAAGGAACACTTAAGACTTTCAACCCCAAAGTTGGTCGTGCATCCTGAAGGAAGAAAATGGATGAAGAGGACAAGCATGATGAACATGAGAAAAACTTCCATATGGTATTCTATCACATGTCAGATATGGTAGAGAAAATGTATGGATATTACGAGAAGAGAATGGAAAAGAAAGGGAAGAAAAAGGAAGCATCAACAGATGAAAATGCTTCAGTGAATCAAGGGACTGGAGGAGACCCTCACGAGCCTCCATCTTCACCATCGAGTTCTAGCTCTTCTTCTTCTGATCATTCTCATTGTTCTCATCATTCTATCCATAGCTTATTTTAAGAAATCATTATTAAAGATTGATGTAAAATTTACTTTACCTATGTTTAATGGAGATGCTAATCCTGAAAATCTAAATAATTGGATCCGACAGGTTGAAGTATATTGTCGTGTTCAACAGATTGATGAAGAGGAAGTTAAAGTGAAATTAGCCTCTCTTCAGTTGGAAGACACTGCTCTCGTATGGTGGGAGAGCAAACTTCAGGACATAAGTAAGTGTGGTAATCTTCTTTCCTCATGGTTGGAATTTAAATCAACAATAAGAAAGCAATTTTATCCATTGGGTTATTTACATAAAGCAATGATGGAATGGAAAACTTTAAGACAAAGTAAAGGTCAAACTGTACAAAGTTTCACAGAAGAATTTAGGAAGAAATCTCTTGCATTAAACATTCCTTTAGATTCTTATGAAAATTTAATGAAGTATATTGGTGCACTTCACAGTTATATTCATCATATGTTACTACTGTTTAACCCCACCAGTCTTGACGAATTTTGTGTGCAAGCCTCTCACCTTGAGAACAGGGGAAAGCATGTTCAAGAAGATCCTATAAAGAAACCTTCCAAATTCCCACACAAGAAATTTAAAGGAAAGTTTCAAAGGAAGGACAAAAAGATCGCCACTGTAAAGAGGGAAGAAGGAAAGCCATCTTGCACTCATTGCAAGAAGAATGGTCATGATGATGAACACTGTTGGAAATTACATCTAGAGAAAAGACCTAAACAATTCGGTGGAAAGGGGAAGACAAAGACCGTTGCTATAGTGCAACAAGATCTTAGTTTCGATTCAGGGGACGAGGAAAAGATCACAGCGGTTGGAGTACAAGGTAAAGATTCCCTTCATGCTAGTTCAAATTCCAATAATGAATCTCATGATGATGAAAGAAAGAGGAATGAATTATTTCATATAAGAGTTGTATCTAAGTACACATAGATAGATACATTTTTTGATCTGGGTTCCCAAGTAAACTTGATATCTAAAGCACTTGTAAAAAACATGGGTCTTGAAACTAAACCACATCCAAAGTCTTATCCTCTTGGTTGGGTATGTGATAAAGAAAAACTTAATGTCACCAAGCAATGTAGAGTTAGATTTTTTATTGTTTCAAAGTTGATTGATGAAGTGGATTTGGATGTTGTGTCACTTTATATATGTGGCATAGTGCTAGGGAGTCCTTATATTTATGATAGAAAAACATTCTTCTTTCTTCATAAGAATAAATATCACCTTACTAAAGGGGGAGTGGAATATATTGTTAGAGCCCACAACATTAAGGTAAACACAACAATTGTTAGTGTAGGAAAAATGAAGAGACTCATAAACACTAATAAGAGATATGTACTCATGGTCTTAAGGGAAAATGATGTCGGAACATCTGACACCTTCCAAGGATGTGATCCTTCTCATAAGAAAGAATTAATCAATATTGTTTCTAAGTATGATGACATCTTTCAGGAGCCAGATGGATTACCTCCTAAGAGGGAAATCCAACATGAAATATATCTTCAACAAGATTCTCTTCTTCCTAATGTGGGCATGTACGTGATGTTAGTTGTAGAGATGACAGGGATCAAAAAGAAGGTACAAGACTTATTAGATCAAGGGGTCATCAGACCCAGTTAATCTCCTTGTGGTTCTTTGATCGTGATGGTGCCAAAGAAGGATGGCACATGGTGAATGTGTGTCGATTATTGTGACTTAAACAAAATTGTGGTGAAAAATCGATACCCTCTTCCTCGTATAGATGATTTACTTGATCAATTAAATGATGTTGTTTATTTCACTAAGTTGGATTTGCGTAATGGATACCATCAGATCAGGGTTGCAGAACATGATGCATGGAAAACTGCCTTTAAAACCGAACATGGATTGTTTGAGTGGTTAGTTATGTTGTTTGGGCTTTGTAATGCTCTGGCAACATTCTTGTGTGTGATGAATGATGTATTCAGGCCATTTCTAGATGATTTTGTAATTGTATATTTAAATGACATTCTTATATTTAATGGCACTTGGGATGAACATGTAAGGCATGTAAGGAAAGTATTGGATACTTTGCAAAGGGAAAAGTTGTATGTAAAATTGTTCAAATGTGATTTTGGCAAGACTGCATTAGTGTACTTAGGTCATATTGTAGGAGGAGGACAATTGAAAATTGATCCTTCCAAAATTGATGTAATTGTAAATTGGCCTGAGACCAAAAATGTAACTGAAGTATGAAGCTTCTTAGGTGCAGCTAAGTACTGGAGGAGATTCATCGCAAACTTCTAATTTATTGCAACTCCTTTGCATGCCTTAACCAATGTGAAGAACACTTTTCGGTGGGGAGGAAAGCAACAAAAAGCCTTCGACACTTTGAAGGAAAAGATCAGCACCGCACTAGTATTAGCACTGCCAAATCTTCAATAGCCTTTCGAGATTGAGACAGATACCAATAGATACGCCATGGGTGCACTATTGTTGCAATATCATAAGCCTATCTGTTACCACTCTAAAACTTTTAACCAAGTTGTTATTAACTATCCTACATATGATAAAGAGTTGTATGCAATAGTTCAAAGTGTAAATAAATGGAAGCACTATTTGTTAGGGAAGGAAACAATCATACATATATATCATCAACCCTTACAGTATCTCCAAGCACAAACCAAACTACAACAATCTCGACATTACAGGTGGATGGGTTTTCTTCAACAATTTCATTTGGTAATCAAATACAAAAAGGGTACAAGTAACAAGGTAGTTGATATGCTTTCTAGACCTCCTATTGCTACTTCTATTATTTTGAAGAATGCTTATTTATTTCATGATAGCTATGTGGAACAATATGTTGTTGATGAAGATTTTAAAGAGGTATTTGAAAAGCTAACCCATGGTGCACATGTAGAGAACTATTGTCTGCAGGGAAAACTACTCTATCATCTAGGAAAGCTATGTATTCCTACAAGTGAATGAGTCCATGTATTATGACAAGCTCACACTTCTCTTGTGTTTGGGCCTTTTAGGGTAGGAAAAACTATTGCTCATTTGCAAAGGTTTTTTAATTGGCCTCAGATGAAAGCAATTGTAATTAAATATGTAAATGGGTGTGTGATGTGTTCTACTTGTAAGCCCACTAATAGAAAATTGGGGTTATACTCACCACTTCTTGTTCCATCCCATCCATAGGAGAGTATCTCCATGGATTTTGTAGGCGGTTTACCAATGTTGAAAAGGGGTCATGACTATTTGTATGTAGTGGTGGATAGGTTTAGCAAGATGTGTATCTTGATGCCATGTAAAAAGAAGATCACTACTAAGCAGACTACTAATCTCTTCTTTTAGTATGTTTGGGTTCACTTTGGATTACCTGCATCCATCATCTCATATCGAGATACTTGATTCCTTAGAGGTTTTTGGACAAACTTGTGGAGAATGATGGACACCAAGTTGAAGAGAAGCATTGCTTTCCATCCACAGACTGATGGACAAACAAAGATTGTTAACCAAACATTGGTACTTTTGCGTCGAGGCTATTGCAACAAGCATCCCAAGTTGTGGGATGAACAAATACCATATGTACAACATGCTTACAATCAAGCATTACATTCCTCCACTCAGTTTTTTCCATTTGAGACATGTTTTGGGTATTTTTCTAAGGTCCCTTTGGACTTGATGTATGGGAAAGATGTCGTTTCAAATGAAGAAAGAAATGAAGACAGGGCCCACAAGTTCATTCAAAGGATCCAACAAGTGCACCAAGCAGTCAAAGAATAGTTGGAGAAAATTCAAGCACAGTATAAAGCTCGACATGACAAACATAGGGTTGATCATCAGTTCCAGGTTGGAGACTAGGTATGGCTTCACATCAACAAGGAGCAATTGAAGGGTGAAGGAAAGAAACTGAAGCCTATCCGATATGGACCCTTCACTATTTTGGAGAAAAGAGACACCAATGCTTTTCGTTTAGATATTCCATCTTATATGCATATCTACTCAGTTGTAAATGTGGAAAACTTGAAACTTTTTAAGCCTCCCATGATCATAGATCAGGGTGAGGAAGTTTCAATACCTTCAGTTGATGAGTTTTCTCCTGAGTACTTGGACGACTTGAAGGAATATATCGTCCTAGACAGAAGGACGATGAGTTCATGTAGGGGTGATATTGATTATCTTCGAGTGGGCTTAAAGGCACACATCCAAGCAAGGCAAAATGGATTGAGAAAGACAAGGTGAGGGAACTCTTCCCTCACTTATCCGTTGATTGATGAAAAGATTTTGGTGGTCCAAAAATCTTTCATTGGGAAGGCGTGATCTAAAAAGGATCCAGAGAAGTCTAAGGATAACTTAGAATTTGTAGAAGCACCTCAGGAAGCTCAGAATGGCCTCAACAAACAAAGAAAGGGAAACATTCAAATCCCTCAAAACTCAGTGAAATTGACATCATCGCGAGAGCGCGTCACAATATTTCCAACAACATAAACGACTCGTCAAACGAAGTTACAAATCAAAAGATATTCGTGGTCAAAGTTTTGGTCAACCTAGCCCAGTTAACAAAGATGAGTCAACATCCGTACTGCTGACGTCAACATCAGTACGAATGATGTCAGCATCCGTACTGCTGACGTCAACATCAGTACGAATGATGTCAGCGTCCGTACAAGGTATGTGGCACATGAAGAGGGAAACACGTGTCATGATGACATCAACATGATGTCAACATCATGACCTGTCAACACTAGAGGCTGCCATGTGTCACTCGTTTTTTCCCTTTTCCGGTCAAAACATAGTTAACAACTTAACGAGAACTCTACAGAGTTCTTGTTTTTTTGAGGAGTTTTTTACCCCGTTTTTAAAAAGGGTGCTATGGGTATCATCCCCCTCCCCTTTTAGGTGGTTTTTTGATATTTTAAATTTTCTGATACATAAGGTTACCACCTTTTTTTTTAAATGTTTTTTTTTTCATTTATTTTCCAATTGTTCAATTTTTTTTATTTTTTTTATTTTTTTCTCAACGGTGTTTTTTCATCTATTTTCAAACTTTTTTATTTTTTATTTTTATTCAATGGTGTTTTTAATCATATTTCCATGCTCCATCAAATGTTAAAAAAGTTGTACACCATTTTTTTTTTAAATTAAGATTTTTCATATATGGTTCCATACTTTTTAAATATAGTGGAAAATATCATTTTTAACACATTGTTTTACCTTTACTTCAATACATAGAAAATAATTGTAGTTAAATAATACTATTTTAAATATTTACCAAAAATATATAATTTTTTTTTTTATCAATTAAAAACTAAAAAAAAAAAGAAAACAAAAAGAATTGAAATTAAAAAAAATACATTTTAAAAACAAATTTATATTGAAAAAAACAATTGAAGAAAAACTTAAAAAAAATAGAAAATAAAGGTAA
>ML790292.1:43568-66979 GCA_009831015.1 Picea engelmannii | reverse complement strand
GATCAACTGGGTTTCTTGAGTTGATTTATCAACACTGCATCCCTTTAGATGAATGAGGAGGGAATTGAACTCTGTAAATAATTCCTGGATGTTATCAAAATTCTTTGGATCTAAGGAACTCAACTCGACCTCGAGCATATGGCCTCTCATTTCATCCTGTTTTCCAAAGAGATCCTCCAACGTTGTCCCAATTTCATCTGGTATGGTACAAGCTTCATTTTGAAACATAAGCTCGAGGGAAATATACACATGGAGGAGGTCGTAGGTCTCATCCACACGGTTGAGATAATTATTCTTCTCAAAAACAAAAGTTGGTTCAATCTATGTCACCATAGTAATCTGGTACAAGCCTCTACATCTTAGCTTATGTAGAATTTCCAACTTCCACTCAAAGTAGTTATGAGGTGTGAGAAGTATTTTCGATGAGTAATCCATCTTTTCTAACTGCATCTTCCTCCTATACCTGCAAATATAAATGCTTGTGCACTTTCTCTTAGAAATCAAGGCTCTAATACCATGTGAAGTTTTCATAGCGAACCTAGCTAGTAGAAAATGAACACACAAAGCTTGAGAGAGAGAAGAGAAGGGAGTAGAATGAAAGTATTGTATTAACTGAATGAGTAACGGTAAAAATACACATGATACACTCTACATGAGAAAAATCATTCTCCATAGTAGTAATCTAGAGATATCTAGACACTCATTGGCAGACATTAGAGTGAACTACCACATAGTTCCAATTATTTGACCACACGGTCATCAGTTAATTGACTAATCACTAGTGGAGTGAGGAAATAATAATGCATGCACATGTGTGGAACCTTCTTGGTGATGATCCCAAGGTAAGTGAACACTCATGGTGATGATACCAAGGTACACATGTAACACTTGGTGATAATACTGAGGTTGCCATGCAAGACTCCACTTCACTAGTTTAACTGAGTTGTAACTGACTCAAGAATGAAGAGGATGTGGCACCCTCATCTAGGGGAGAATATCTCTAACCAAGGGTGCCCTCAACATAGACTAGTCAACCTAGGAAAATAAATACTAGGTGAGTGTGTAATATCTCCAACACATGTAGGAATGGTGTCTAGAGAGACTTCGGCATAATGTGCAAAAATGGATGTTTAGATATCTTCCTTTGGTTGGAAAAATCAAAGTCATTGGGAAAATTCTACAGACTCTTCATATTTATTATGTTTCTTGTTAATCCCCTCAGTTGCTCATTTTAGTCAACTAGAAAAAAAAGAGGGGCTTCTTGTGCTCCAAGTCTAGCGGTAACTCCTCAATTACTTAGTTCCTTGGAGATTTCACGCTTTACCTAAACAAGGAAGAAAGTTGGATCTTATTGATATCAAACTCAAGGGGTTATCTTATTAACACAATGGGTTATGATATGTATTTTTGGTGATGAACCTTAGAAATTATTTCTTAGAAAACAAGATTTCCAAATGGGAAACACCAAGACATGATCAATGATCCAAGTGGATATTGGTGGCCACCCACCTATTCCAACTTGCTCCTCTTGAGAATTTTTAGTTTATCATGTTCTTCTGTACTTCTTTTTAATTATGGGTACTACACTTTCAGGGCTATCTAAAGCCTACACATCTTCTAGGTGGATACTGGTGGCCTCCCACCTAATCCAACTAGCTTATTTTGTATGTTTTCATGTCAGCACATCTTGTTGTACTTCCAGGGCCATTTTGGGGCCCTAAATAGTGGTTTTTTGGCTCGCCATAGTCAAACTATAGACATAGTCAAATTTTGATGGCGTAATGTGTAGTTCTTTGAAAGACCTTTCCAATGGGCTATTACGCGCCTAAAACGGAGGTCATATGCAAAAGTTACGACCATGGGAAGTTGAGGTACCAACTTATCCATAGGGGCCCACATAAATTTTGGCGTTTCATCTCCTAGGGTTAGGTTTTTGGATGTCTATGGTTTTGGCATTCATGAGTAATGTTAAAAAGGCCTCTGGAGCCTCATTGTAATTATTTTGCTCAGACGGATGCACGCAACAGCCACATCTCTTCTCAGAGATAGCTACCACCATTCAAGCAAGTGTTTAAGTTATGCAGTTTTACAGTTTCAGCCTATTTCATTCATTCAATAGAATATATTGTTCATTGGATATCTGTGTTGTTCTTCATATATTTATGTTTATTGTATTCAGTCTATTAATCAGTTCGTTCGGCTCCTAAATCCAGATTAGTGGTATCAAAGCAGTCTACTCTTCATTTATTTTTCTTTGTGAATGTCCCTAACAAGATTTGGGTACAAGAAGTTGGGACTCGAACCAATCGATTCATTGCAAGATCGGTCATGCTGAGCCCTAAAACAATCCACGGGGGAAAAAAATAAAGATTATGGAGCAGGATATTCTTTTAAAATTTTGCTCGAGGAATCCCTCGAGCGACAAAAGAACGAAATGATGGATAAATTTGCACAGATCCTTTGGTGGTTTCCCACAGGAGAAGCATCTTCATCAAGTGGCCATGCAACCCCCTTCAAGGTACAGGTGCATTTTGATATTCCATTATTTTAAGGACTGATAGATGTGGATGTTGTAGATGAATGGTTGAATCTTCTTGAAGGGTATTTTTCAGTCCACAATTTTTTCGATAGGGAAAAGATTACCTTTGCACTCCTCAAGGTCGTCCCCCATGTTAAATACTGGTGGGATACTTACTTGGAGCAAAAGGACATAGATGAATCTGAAATATTTGTTGTTGCCTCTACAAGGGATTCCTTCTGGGATGTTGTTAAATAATAATACTACCCCATTGGAAGCTACGAGGACCAGTACACTAGATGGACCACCCTGCATCAAGAAAGGGACTAGACAATACCAGAGTTAACCAATATTTTCCATACCTTGTGCACCAAATTGGGTATCAAAGACTCTGAGTGACATCTAGTGCTCAAATACCGTGACTGTTTGCATAGATACATTTAAACATAAATAGAGTTTCTGGACATCGCCTCCTTAGGTACGACTTATAGATACGCTGTCAAGATTGAGCAAAAATTTAAGCAAAAGAGGCAAGAGTTTGGATCAACAAAGTCCTCACAGTTGAAGTAGGGAAAAGGCAGCCCCAACCCACATAACAAGGGACTGAGTAAATATGGCCACTCTCAAAACAACCCGTCCAGGCCACAACACAATAATGACAATGAAAAAGAGAAGAAGAACACAAGAAAATGGCGTGAATACCATAAAATCCCTTGGCACAACACTGAAGAATGCCACTCCAAGCACTCACTCGTGGCTGAGTTGAAGGCGTCCGAGTCCAACGCCGATTCTGAATCTGAATAAAATCCAGAAGGAGGGAAGCAGATCATCGATGTTGAACCCAGTGCCACTGTCGCTACCACCAAAGTCCATCCAAGCGAACCAAAAGAACTAGAGGAAAGGGAATGCCTCTTTCACTCACAGATGTGGGTAAATGGGGCTCTACTCCATTTCATTGTCGCTAGCGGCAGTCAGAAGAACTTGATCTCAACAAAGGTTGTCAAGTGATTGGACCTGCCGATGACATCACACCCACAACCTTACACCATCATCTGGCTTCACCAAGGAAGATATTTCTGTGTCAGCCAACAATGTTGTCTGCCCTACGACATCAAGCCTTTCAAAGATGAGGTATTGTGTGATATTTCTCCCCTTGAAGTTTGTGATGTTCTTTTAGGACAACCATATTTGTGAAAGCGTCATGTTGTGTATGAGTCTAGACCCCACAATGTTATTATTACTTTGGGTAGACAATTGTACAGGATACCAGAGGTAGAGCCAACTACCTCTATTTCTTTAATATTTTCTAAGCTAAGTAAGGTCATTTCACAGACCGGGAAGTTTGTCTTCTTTGTGATCCATGCTCACAGTAAGAATATGGTTGTCTCCACATCCGTGGCCTCTACATAGAGACTGTCTTTGCAGCATAAGCAAGTGCATCGAATCGTGGAAGAGTATAGAGACATATTCTCATCACCCACTGAGGTACCGACGCACTGCCAAGTCAAGCATCCAATTGATCTAACCCCCAGTGCACCTCTACCTAATGGACCATTCTATCATTGCTTGTTGATGGAAAATGAAAAAATCAAGCATCAGATCCAAGAGATGCTTCAAAAGGAGCACATCAGACCCAACTCCTCCCCTTGTAGAAGCCCAATTGTATTGGTGCAGAAGAAGGATGAGACCTGGCGACTTTGCATTGATTACAAAGCATTAAACAAAATCATAGTCAGGAACTGGTACCCAATTCCCAGGATTGATGACCTTCTTGACCAAATCAAGGGGGGAAATTTCTTCAGCAAGATTGATCTAAAGTCTAGCTACCACTAGGTTCCCATCGAACCAACTGATGTATGGAAGACAACTTTCAAATCTAAAGAAGGTCTCTTCAAATGGCTGGTCATGCCCTTTGGCTTAACAAATGCACCAACCACTTTCATGAGGTTGATGGATGATGTATTGAGACCCTTCACCAACTCTTTTGTGGTGGTATATTTGGATGACATCCTCATCTTCAACAAAACTTGGGAGGAGGACATGCAGCATATTCAATAGGTTTTGAGCACTCTGCGAAAATACAAGCTATATGCCAACTTGGAAAAATGCTCCTTTGGCATGAGCATGGTCCAATACCTTGGCTACATTGTTGATGAGCATGGGGTACATGTTGATCCAGCTAATATCCAAGTCATCCATGACTGGCCAACCCTGACCACACTAACCGAGCTTTGGAGCTTCTTGGGACTGGTCAACTTCTACCGATGGTTCATGTTGGGATTCTCCCATATTGCATGGGCCCTTAGCCAAGTGACCAAGGGTGGTGGTAGGAAAAAGTTTGTTTGGGGGAAGGAACAATAATGAGCATTTGATGATCTGAAGCATGGATTGTGCTCAACTCCAATACTCTCCTTTCCCGATTTGAACAACTGTTCAAGATTGAGACTGATTCATCTGACTATGATGTGGGTGCATTTTTTACTCATCATGGTCATCCGGTGGCATACCATAGTGAGAAACTCTCAGATACTATCCAGAAATACCCCACCTATGACAAGGAATTGTATTCCATTGTACAAGCTTGTTGTCAATGGAAACATTACATTTTGGGAAAGGAGACGATCATCCACATTGATCACAAGCCTCTGCAGTTCATACAGACACAAGGGAAATTGTAGAACGACTGCCATTAGAAGTGGTCCACATACCCACAACAGTTCCATCTCAACATCAAGTATAAGACAGGGAGAAAAAATTGTGTCGCTAACTGCCTCAGTTGACCTCCCATGGATGTACTCACCACTGTGCTCCATTCCTGTGGACATGAGGCATCTAAGTGGCCCCAACTTTATCAACAAGATTCGGACTTCGCCACCACCTATTAGCTCGTGAATGTCATCGATTTTCACATTCAGGACAGACTTTTATGCCATCTGGTCCATCTCTGTGTTCCTACAAGTAAGCATGCAAAGCTGATTTGGGAAGCCCACTACAATCAGATAACATGACATTTTGGCATGGAGAAAACAGTGGCCATTCTACAGAAAAAAATTTATTGGCTAAAAGTTTTATAGGACGTCAGCAAGTATATCATATCTTTCACTGCATGTGCCATTGCCAAGCTATCCATCAAGAAGAAAAGATTATACACCCCTCTTCCTATTCCTGAGAAACCTTGGGAATCCATTTCGATGGAATACATCTCTAGCCTTCCATCCACCAAGCAAGGCGATGATTGTGTATTTGTGGTCGTTGATTGGTTTTTGAAGATGGCCATCCTCACAACCTACAAGAAGAGTATCACAGTGGAAGATACTACCAAGCTCTTCTTCGAACTTCGAACGAGTGTGGGTCCATTTTGGGATACCATAGACCATCATCTCTGACTAGGACAACATATTCCTCAACACATTTTGGTCAAGTATCTGGTCATTATTGGACACCAAGCTCACTAAATCCACTACTTTCCACCCCTAAACAGACGGTCAAACAAAGGTCATCAATCGAATGATTGTGCACATCTTGCGCATGTACAAATATAAGCATCCACGTACATGGGATGAGAGTCTCCCCTATGTTCAACATAGTTACAACATGGCTCTCCATATCTCCACTGACCATAGCCCATTTTAGGTGGGGATGGGATTCCAACCCTTGGGTCCCATTTATGTTTCACTACCTCTTGCAACCACATAGACAAACTCTTCCCATGCTCAGTTTGAGACTGAAAAAACCACAAGATTCATTGAGCAGATTCAACACATCCACTAATAGGTCCAAGAGATTTTGCAGAAAGCCAATGCTAAGTACAAGCAGCACCATGATCAACACATGGTACTGCACCAGTTTCAGGTTGGTGACAAAGTTTGGTTACATTTGTAGAAGGTGCGTCCTATAGGGCCCCATTGAAATCTATGCCCCCTTCGCTATGGGCCTTACACTCTCACCAAGGCTGTGGGTAGCAATGCTTTTGAACTCAACACTCCACCCTTCCTTGTCTTGCACTCAATATTCAATGTGGACCTACTTCGGCCATATTTTCCACCATTATTGGACACTTTAGAGATCACATAATAGATGACACCAACATAGATCAACCTTGACTTCATGGAACATGCATCCACTGATCAGATCGTGGAGACACAGGTCAAGGGCATTCGCCAGCAGAGGATCCAACTTTATTGGGTTGTCAAGGCAGGGAAGTTCCTACACCAAGGAAAGTGGCTCACCCGGGGAAAATTCAGCAGAAGTTTCCCCACCTGATGGGGGAACTCAACGCAATGGAGACCATTGATTCCTAAGGGGGCAATACTGATCCAGGTGGATATTGGTGGCCACCCACCTATTCCAACTAGCTCCTCTTGACAGTTTTTAGTTCAACACATTATTTTGTACTTCTTTGTAATTGTGGGTTCTACACTTATGGGGTTGTCTAAATCCCTGCACATCTTCCAGGTGGATACTGGTGGCCTCCCACCTAATCCAACTTGCTTATTTTGTATGTTTTCATGTCAACACATATTGTTGTACTTCCAAATCCATTTTTGGGCCCCAAACAATGTTTTTTTGGCTCGCCATAGTCAAACTATAGACAAAGTCAAAGTTTTAAGATGTAATGTGCAGTTCTCTGAAATACCTTTCCAACAGGCTATCACGCGCCTAAAATGGAGGTCGTATGCAAAAGTTACGACCTTGGGAAGTTGAGGTACCAACTTACCCATAGGGGCCCACATAACTTTTTGTGTTTCATCTCCTAGGGTTAGGTTTTTGGATGTCTAGGGTTTTGGAATTCATGAGTAATATTAAAAAATCTTCTAGAGCCTCATTGTAATTATTCTACATAGATAGATGCGCGTAGCAACCACATCTTTTCTCAGATATAGCTACCACCATTCGAGCAAGTGTTTCAATTCTACAGTTTTACAGTTTCAACCTATTTCATTCATTCAATAGAAGATATTGTTCACTGAATATCTGTGTTTTTCTTCATATCTCTGTGTTTATTGTATTCAATATGTTAATCAGTTCATTTCGCTCCTAAATCTGGATCAATCAAGGGCCACTTTTTTCTTAGTGATGTCATTGTTGCTCCACAATATTTCAGACTCGATGGATCACTTGTGTTATGGAGTATATAGGAAGATTAATAAAAATTGGATTCCCACTTTCTTAGCATTGGGGTGGTATTAGGAAAGGATTAGATATTGATTTTCACTCCATTTGGACATGGAAGATTTGGTGTTATACTCTTGCTTATGTGGAAAAATGCTTCCCAAATATCTTAATATCCAAGAAATGGATTTTTTGCTACAGAGATCTATGGGATGAAGGTGCTAGATCATGGAAGACTTCATATAATCTATCACACAGATTTGGCTTGGTTTGGTGTGATCATCTTACTATCCAAGGTATTCAATCATTGATTCCATTCTATGAGATGTTCACACATAATATGCTTATTCTAGGTCATTTTTGATGGGATAATTGGATGTGGAAATATATCCATCTGAATCTATAAACTTAAGAATATATATAAGTATTTTAGTAGCCACATTTCCACTCAAGATAAGTTGAATAGATGTTGGAGCCTCTTAGACGTGAAAGAAAAAATGGTGAATTATCTATATATAATGTGGTTTTTTAGATTGTCCTACAAGTTGTATGTTTTTGCATGGATACTAGTCTTCCAGGGCTTTCCCTTTAAGGAACACCTCTTTCAATTGAGATTCACTAATGATACTTGTTTTCATTGTGGTTAGGTTAAGACTCTTTGTGATTTATTTTGGAATTGTAATAATAATCATGAATGTTGGAGCTTCAGTTGGCCTTCCTCGAGAGACATTTTCCTTTGTTATATCCATTTGTAATCCCTCTTAGGTGATGTTGACTCCATTGATCCTTTCCACTATAAAGGAGTGTGACATTGTATTAATGTGGCCACTTTTATATTGTATGGAAAAATGTGAAGTGAATCTACATGTAATCATAGTGTACTCTCTTTTCTATCCTTTAGAAAGTGTTTTTTGAACAAGCCATTTATGCAATTTAGAGTTAAAAACACTCTTGTCCTATGAGATGAATGTGGTAGTTCCATTGAGACACAATCATACCTAGAGACTCTTATTTTGGACTTTAAGTAGTTATGCACATTGTCATACAAGAGCTAGATCAAAAAATTGGTGGCAACCCATGTTTCACAACAATCCTATGAGAAAACTCAAGAGAAATGCACAAGACAACAAGTAGTGATGTAGTCTCGAAGCCCTCCAGAATACAAGGTTCCCAATAATAAACATACAAATTTCAATAAACCTTCAAAGGGCCAATGGATATGAAGAAAGCCCCAAAAGGTTCATTTTGGGACATGCGGTTAGATTATCACAAGTTTATTTGTTAATTAACGATTCAATTGTAGACTTCTTCTGCCAATGAAATTGCATTTTTTTGCTAGAAATAATTTGGGTATTAATGCATGGACTTTCTAGAAAAAAATTTGTGTATGGTATTTCGTAATGTCCAATGTTTTGAGTGGACACTCCACCATCATCGGAGATGAATAAAGTTGAAGTGATAGAAAAGAGTCTGGGGTTGGAGATTTATAGGGTTAAAACAATGGATAATTGTTGTGAATCATTCTTGAAAAAGCATGGAGCTGTTGTGAAAATGATAAAATAATAAATTAACCATTGGTTAATAATAAAGGTTATTAATTGCCAACGTAAAATTTTTTGTTTAAAATCTAAAATCTAAAAGGAAAAGGAAAAATAATAATGAGACATATCTAATTTAAAAGAAAAGAGAAGGTCAAAGGGAAAAAAGGGGGTATGTGGGGTACAAAGAAATTAAACTGGAAGTTAAAATAGGGGAGAAGAATTAGCGGTTGGGGATAGAAACTAAATATAAATAAAACCAAGAATTCAAAATATAGAGAAAAAATAGGGGTTAATGACCAAGATGATGAATAGTAAGTTTCCAAGATTGGCTGAGTTTGTAGTCATTTTCCTGATTAAAATTATTAGGATGTTTTTCAATTTCCAGTGCTTCTCGAATGATACAGGAGGAGTGATATGGTGTTGAAGAAAGTATTTTGGTTTGGTAAAAAATAATGAGATGTTTAGAGTTGTAGGAATGTTTAGTGACAATTGACTTGGAAATGAGGTTGTGGAAAGTGTCAACTATATGTTATTTAAGAAATACTTTGAAGGATTTTCTAATTTGGCCTATGTATGATTTGCCACAAAAGTAGAGAATTTGATAGACTCCTTGTTGAAGCATGGGGTTAGATTTATCCGTGGTCATTCTAAATAATTGTTTAAGGGTTTTATAGGGTTTAAAGAGAGTTTTGATATTCCTTTTGGCCAAAATATTAGAAATATGATATGTCATACCCTAGTGTTGAGGCCTCAACACCTTCCCCAAGCTAGTAGGCTTGGGGCCCCTCCTAAAATTATTCCAACTTAGATCCTTTGATTATTGTGCCTGTTATAGCGCAAGTTGTAGGTTAGGAAAAACCCGACCCAATCACAAAGAAAGAGCTACAACATGGGAATCCTACACCCAATGTCACCTCGATGTAGGTCCCACACTTCAAGGGTGACTAGGTCACTCTAGGGAGGCGATTCCGGTGACCCAAGGGGGGATTGAGATGGATATGGAGAGAAGTGGAAGTGAAGCCCCTAGAGGTCAATTCTAAGTGGAATGAAAAGTGGGAAGATATGTCTTTTAATTCAAGTGATTGTTTCCCCAAATTTATATTACTTTCTCTGGATGATTGTACCTGCCCATGACACAGGAAAATCCAACTTGCAATGATATATGTTAGTATGGATCAAAAAGTTAAGCTTGTTGTCCCTAATTTGTAGCAATAGATGATAGTTTATATCAGCAAGTAAGACATTCAAATTAGCATGTAAAGCATAATATCAATCAACAATATTATCAATGAGTATAACAATCATATATGACTGAGAAAAAGGCACTTTAAGACAAGCTGTCATAACATGTATTTTATGCAGAAAATTGCAGCCTTATGTCTGTAGCATTCAATGGCATGCAAAAACAAAATCAACCATAGGAAAGTGCCAAGAACTAGCCCCAAAGGTGCACTCTAGTTAGTAGACTAGGTGAGTGAAGTTAGAGAGCTAGTCTAGGGTTAGTTTAGGAGTTAAGAGAGTGTTAATAGCTAGGGTTATGCAGCCCTAATGGCTGTAGATTAAAGTTTGTAAAAACAATTAAAGTAGTGGGAGAGAGGGTATGCCCTAGTAGAGGAAGACTCCTCTCTATGAGGCAAAACAACTTGAAGCAAGAAACCTTTCAAAAGATCAAAATTTGTGTTTCCCAAGGCAATTCTTTTATATCTCCAATGAAAAAAATGTATGACTAGTGCCTTTACTATTGGGTTAATGGAGTCAAATAAAGAAAGAGATAGAGAAATCCACCTCCTTGGGGGTGTAATTCCTTTTACTTCCCAAGGAAAGTTTCTCTAGTTAGGGTTTAAGCTAAGAGGGTGTATGCCCTTATACTTCTCTTAGCAAACCCTTGTTTAATCAATAAGATGAAGCAATAAAATGATGAAGACTATGGTGGGGGTGTATGCCCTTATAATTTCCACCTAGATCCTAGCACAACAATCCTTGAATTGAAAAAGAATGATATCATAAGAGTAAAATACCATACCAAAATCAAGAAAGGTGCAAAGATAATCCACCATAAAAGCTAGAAAAACATCATCCAAGGCTAGCACCTCACTCCTCCATCAACCATTCATCATGATAGCCATAAACAAGTGCACAAGAGACAAATAGAGCCAAGTGTAGCGAAAATTTCAGACCAATACTTCTCATAATGTGGGAGAGTTATCTTAAAATCAGATCTTATGATCTCTTGTTTATATAAAATGTCACCAAGGTGACTTGTCCAAAAATTAAGGGGTAAACCACAGGATTAGGGTTCAACAACTCTAAGCCTCCCCCCTTAACAAAATAATATTAAACAATTCATTTAAAATTTCATTTTTGCATAAATAAAACCCTAATTTACATGGACGTCACCCCTTTAGGGGATGTTTTGGCACTAGGAGAAGGTCATTGGTGATGTAGGAGGGTAGAAAGGATTCCGAAAGCCATGTGTCAAGCATACAAATGTCTTCCTTCATGGTCAAAGCCTCAAAATCCTCAAAACATCCAAGTTCCAATGCATATCATCTCACCACCATGCACTAGACCCCCAAACATGATGTCAAGCTAAAAAAGAGGATGCTTTTCCCCTCCTAGGAAAATCATTTCGCAAGTGAAGGTTGGGATATGTCGTCCAAGTCATCATCAAGGCCTTCCAAGTTTGATATTTCTCATCTGACATGCGGTCTCTTGGAATCCAACCCGTGGGAATGTAGCCCCATGGAAGCCCAAGCTAGGCTTGTTCTCCCAAAACTGTCCACCAATTAGGTCCTGCAAAGACAAATGAGCACACCCTCCAAGGATGTCAAGTCATAACATCATGATAAGTGAATCCAATCAATAAATACGCCATCTAATCATGTGCATCAAAGATCACTATATCAAACAATTAATTTCTCAAAGACATTGTGTGACTTGTCAAGCTTGAATATGGGAGGGTTGACGAGGTTTCCTATTGGGTAGATCTTTCCCTAGGTTAAGGAGAGTTTACAAGAGATCCCTCACTAAGCCATGTAAAGTGGGTCAAAACTCAATGGCCATAGGGCTCATTACATACAAGGGGTCATAATGTCTCATTCATGGGTGCCTTTGTAGAGGGTGTGTGGTACCTTCATCCACAATGCACTTTTTCCAAGCCCATCAATTTCCTTTTATCTTTATTCCTTTATTTTCTTTCAGTATAGCATAAGGAGAGGTTGAAGGTCACTACCCTAGCATGGTGACTAGATGATGGCAATGTCACCCACAAACACCTAGTGGAAATTGGCTCGTGATGAGAACCCCTTTCTCTCAGCCATGCAACTGAGAGCCATTACCCTAGTTTGGTGACCAGATGAGGACATTGTCATACCACTAGATATTCATGGATGTGATAGGTCGGCTCGTGATGAGACCTCCTATCGTTAAACTAACCTTTTAATCATTCTTTATTATATTGTGGGTCCCCTTCACTCAAAGATAAGTGTTTCACTACTTTCTTTGGTGATCCCTGGGGGAAGCATCTGGAAGGTTTATAGAAGGATTTTATCTTTTACCCAACATCAATCCTTCTAGGCCTTCAACCCCTTCTTCCATAGAATGAGGGACAACCCCTTCTTGGGTCAATACACCCTAAAATCCCAAGAGATAAGGAAATGGAGGGGAACAATGATGGAAAATGGTTAGTATGGTCAGGAACAGTATGATGGCTCATTAAGGGAGTTCCCGGTAGAAAACCAATCCCCAAGGAAAACCACTTACTAGGCCACAATGTCAATCACCAAGGTGAAGGAGGGAAAAAGGCATAATGTCCAAGCATATATCATGAAATGTAGAGCAATCTAAGATACAACATAATCAAATGGATTAAATATTGAAATTATGCTCACCATAATACTGACTTGTACCTCATAGGGCAAGGCCCATTGCCTTCTGAAAGCCAGTTGGTGTGGTGGATGCCATATGCAAATATGTGACTATATGTGGTGGTGAGTGGGTTATCCATCTGTGCAAAGGGTACTGCTAGTCATGTAGTCTCTCAGCACTCCATATCTGCAACATGAGGGCCTCGAGACATAATCTCCTTAGTTATCCACAAAACGGGGATAACATCTGGCTCCTACTTGGGGACATGTGCTCACTGTAGAGTGCATGAGAAATGCAAAATCTCCTGATAGACCTGTGCCTTCAAGGAAACATCAAATTGTCAAGTGCAGGATGGCCTATTCATCTTTGTTCTCATATGATCATAATCAAAACCAACTAAACTAGAAAAATAAAAAATTGACATTTTTTTCAAAAATTTCTAAGCTAAGCATGAAATCAATAGTACAAGTAGAGAAAAATGAAAATGAAATGCATCTAAAATAGTATGAGCAATCAAGATGAAAATGAAGGGAATCAAAATGACTTACCTACTTACCTGGGGCATGGGCCCTGAAGAAGTCATGTGCCATCCTAGAAATAATGTTTGAAGAGAGATCCATTTACTGGTAGTGGCATCCTTCTCCCTTATGTCATGGATAAGTAGAAAGATTTTGGCTCAAACACTTCCTCTATTTTGTAGGGGCCTAGCCAAAGACTGTCAAATTTTTGATGCATTCATGGTTTTTCTCTTCTTTTGTCCCATAGTAGAACTTGATCCCCTTCCCTGAAGTCTCTTTTTCTTTCCTTCCAATCAAAAGTTCCTTTTACTTTATCTTGATTCCTTTCCATTTGATCGAAGGCCATTCTTCAAGTCTCATCCAATTCTACGAGCTAATCAATTCGTCTCTGCAATGCTTCTTTATCTGTACTGAATTTTTGGGGTATTTGTAACACTGTAATTTGTAGATTTATAGGCAAGCGAGCTTCAAATCCGTACACCAACTCAAAAGGAGTTCTTCTGTTGGAAGTCTTAGTGGTTGTACGGTCGACCCACAAGGCATACTTGATCTTGCTGTCCCAACTCTTCTTGTTCTCCCCAACAATATTTTTCACAATGTTCATGATGTTTTTGTTGCTGGATTATGCCAATCCATTCCCTTAAAGATAACAATTCAAAGAGTGTGATAAAACAATCCCATACTTGAAACAAAACTCATTGAGCGCCACTGAGCTAAAGGCTTTGGCATTGTTGGTGGTTATCTTAGTGGGGACACCAAATCTAGTAATAATCTTTTCCTCAATGAATTTCATCAAGACTTCTTTTGTTGCTTTCTTAGTTGGGATAGCTTCCACCCATCTAGTGAAGTAATCAGTGGCGGTGAAAATCCATCGGTATTCATTACTATAATTTTCTTTGAATTCACCAATGAAATCTAGTCCTCATCATTGAAAAGGTGCTTCCACAATGATTGGTTTAAGGGGAAGGGCAGGGAGGCACTGCTTGCCGGTAAAAAATTGACATGGCTGACAAGATCTAACATATTGTTGTGTGTCAGAGAAGATATTAGTCCAATAGTATCTTTCTCTTAAATTATTATGGGCAATGGTACGTGCTATAAAATGGCCTCCACAATGTCCAACATGAATTTTGGTGATTAATGTATCATATTCTTATTTATCAACACATCTAAGGATTACCCTATATGGGTTCCTCCACCGAGACCATTCTTTGTTAGGAAATACTTCATAGCTTTGAGTCTCATGGCTCTTCTCTTATGTTCCACCAAATGGTTAGGGCATGTGAGGATTTTCAAGTAACAAATAATGTTCGAATACCATTCATTGTTTTCAATCTCACTTATGACGATGTTGACGTGCTCCTTCTGTCCTACCTCAATGGCCTCTTGATTGATTTCTGTCATAATATTTTCTATCCCTTGTCCTTTAATTATCTTAGTTGGCTTGATTTCCAAATCACATTCATGTATTTGTGACACCCACTTTCCCCTTGATCCAATGCAATATCGTTGTGATAAAACATCCTTTATGACAGGGTAGAGGACAAAGGCCTTGATCTTGTTGTATCCCACATAGGTTCGAAAGTGTTTGAGAGACTTGACTAAAACGTAAGATTTTTTTTCCTTAATGGTGTAATTCGGTTTTGAGTCCCTAAGGTTTTTTCTCATGAAAGTGATTGGTTGTTTGTCCCCTTGATCATTCTTTTGTAACAACACACTTGCAATGGTATCTTTTGAAGAAAAAGAGAAAATGATGAAGTCCCTGGAAATGTTTCGGCTAAATTAGACTTGTGTGACAATTATTGCCTCCTTAATACGTTCAAAATACAACCTACCTTCACTTTCCCACTCAAAATAGGCGTCCTTTTTTAGTAACTTGTTAAGGGGTCCTTTTTGATCTTCTGTCTGAAAGGATTCATTCCATCAATGAGGGGAATGACATGTTTTATAACATCTTCCCAATAGGCCTTTAGATCTTCATAAGACCAAGCGAAGACATCCTTGAATTCTCTTATAAGTGTAGTCAACTTTTCCTTCTCATCATACGTTGTTCCTTTACCAAATTTGATTAACTTTAGGGATTCCTTGGTTCCAATGTTGTATTCAACAATATTGTCACTAATTTTGTTGGAAGGTTTCCGTTTATACATATCATTTTGGTCAAAGAGGTTTTCTAAAGGAATAATTCCTTTGGGTAGGGGCCTGTTGGCTACATCGATGATCTCGATGCTTTCCTTCTCAACCAACAAGTTTATTCATTCTTCAGAGAATTATTCCTCATTCTGTAGAAAGCGGAGAAGTTGACCGTCATTTTCAAAAACTTGCCAATGTTCCAAGTTGTCAGGTAATGAAGGTATGAAGTTGACTTCTACCTCGTAGAAACTGATTTCTTTGGAAAGTTGTAAGTTTGAAGTGGAAACAAAAAGACTATCTTCCAAGTGATTTTCTTCCCTAGGGATGGCCTCAATGGAAAAGTTGTCAAACCCTTTTATGGCATCCCAAACAACATCTCTATATTGTTTTAACCTTGGGTTTTTTGCAGCAAACTTCCTATTGACTTGTAGGTTCTTGATGTTCATATCGATGGCCAGGTTGATTCCCGGGATAAGGGATTTGTACTCATCAATGTTATTTGTGCAGTCAGACTCAAATCTGTAGGAAAAAAGGGTGGTCTCGTTATCTGATGACCTTAAGACTATTATTGCACCTGAGCCCATACTTGAGTGTGCACAATCAAAATCCAGGCCCCAAGATCCTTCTTTTCTTTCTTTATCAACAAAAGGGGAATCCACCAAACTAAACATGTTGTCTATTCCTTCTTCCAGAACCTGTTGGTTCACGTTGACATGGCCCACAATATTTTCACTTTTGGTACTATCTTGGAGAGACACTTGCTATTTACCTTTTTTGATTTCACACCTCATTTTTTCGAGAGGTTCTCCAAAGATTTGATGAAAGTATTGTGAGAATTTTACTTCAATCAACTCCATGGCTTGCTTATTTTCTAATTCCAAGATCTTATTTGGTGGGAGAGGTCATTTTTCTAATGTTGTCTCTCTCTCTTCTTCTAAAAGGTTGATCATGAGACATGCCGCCCTTTCCGCTGCTTTCTCTTATTCCTCTTGTAGGTAAGTTCTAACGTTTGAGGGAAGTTCTGGTGAAACAAAGTCATCAATCTGATTAATATGAAGAGTCTCTTTGGGGTTCTCTTCTTCTTGTATGAGAGAGGTAGCTAAGTTTTCTTCTATTTCACATGCTCTCTCCTAAGCTTCAAACAAAGTGGTAGGGCGTTCCCTAATCAGGGTCCCATACAGATCTATCATAGTTAATATATATAGCTTGAGAATGGCAGCTTTGGGAGGTTTCAACTCCTGGAGAAAACATCTTACGAGGGTGTTAAACCTATCATTTAAATCCCTTATATCTTCCCCTGATTTTATTTTGCATTTGTGGAGCTGATTACACAAGGTTTGGTAATCTCTTTTTTTTTTTAAATCTTTTGGTAAAAAGTTCATGAAAGAAATTCCAATTTGTGATTGTTCCTAGAAAAATGTTATCAAACCAATCCTTGTCCTTTCCAACAAAAGAGTAAGAAAAAAGTTTCATTAGGATATCCTCATGTTGGTCACAGGATTGTAAACTATGCAGGAAAAGCTAAAAGTGATCTTTTGGTGTAGTAAGGTCCTCTCCTGAAAAGATAGGTAGCCATTCTTTGAAGTCCTTTGGGAGTTTATGAGGGGATCCAAGGATCTTTGTTATGTCCAAAGGTTTGTGTGCTTCTTTGTTTTGCAGGATCCAAGTAATGCTTGGCAAGGTGGATATGGGTGAAAGAGGAGGTGTGGAAATAGGAGGTGAGGATGTAGGGCTGGGAGAAGTAGAGGAACAATTACAAGGGATGGGGGATTTTGGGGGACTAGTCCCTTTGGGTGGTGCTTTATAACCCCTGGAGGGTTTGTTGGACGCACATTTATTTGGTGCATGGTGGAGTCACCAGATAAGCTTCAAGATGAGCTTATAAAGAAAAAGGGAAAGGGAACATCCCTTAGGTGGAGTCGCAAGGAAAGCTAAGGGAAAGGCTTTGGGGTAGCTTACCAAAGGGTCGTTAGGGTACGAAGAAGATTCAAAATCTTCTTCGAAAATGATGCAAAAATGTTATAAGGAAAGTTGTAGGTTAGTCAAAGCCCGACCCAACCACAAATAAAGTGATACAACTTGGGAATCCTACACCCAATGTCACCTCAATGTAGGTATCACACTTCAAGGGTGACTAGGTCACTCTAGGAAGGCGATCCTAGTGACCCTAGGGGGATTGATATGGAGATGAAGAGAAGTGGAAGTGAAGCCCCGAGAGGTAAATTATAAGAGGAATGAAAAGTGGGAATATATTCCTTGTAAGTCAAGTGATTGTTGCATGTAACACACCCAACCCCTAAATAGTCTTTCTAGGGGTGGGACATAAAATTTTTCGCTTTCCCTGGTTCATTTGCAATCCCTTACTTAAGAAAAATCCTCTCATCCTGCTTCACCAAGATTTACATCCCTCACTAAGTGATTAAACTATCTAGAGGGGTCCTCCTTGTGACCTCTAGCTAAAAACCGAGAGCTAAGAACCTACGTTAGCAAAGGGTTTTGACACTTCATAAGTTTCTGGACTTCGGGAGTTTCCAAAAGTGTTGTCCAATTTCTCAGATTGCCAAACCAAGAAGGAGATCAATGGTCCACATCCTCTACCAATATCCTATAGTTAAGGATGGGGTTTCAACGATCTACGTGTAACACACCTTTTTCCTAATCCCCAAAGTCCTGTAATCTCTCCATGTGCCCCTAGCCCTTCGGCGTTTGGTAATCGACTATCGTCATTAGGATTTCAGCCTTCAATTATCGACGAGTCTTGTTGAACATTCCTTTTCACCACCCTATGTCCAAAATATCGAACTCACGCCACATGGCTTGATTCCTTCGGTGATCGACATTCGACAATTCTTGATGAATCATTCTTTATCATACTATGTTCGAATCTTCCGAACCCCCGAAACTATCCAGAATTTCGAAGTCCCAGAAACATCACCATCCCTATTGGAAAGGTGAGCACAATTAAATAGTTGACATGCATCAAGGGTCAGGTAGTGATGCGTGCCCTCGATCGGGGGTGACACATGTCATGTCCTAATAGGCACAATGGGATGGGTGAATCGACCAAAACTGGGTGACACGTGGCATGCATAGAATGGGTCCACGTCACTCGGGATGATGTTAGCGAGCCATGTCATCATAGACTGATAATTTCTCAGTCCTTTAATATAATGGTCTACAAAATCCCAGACATATCATAGATCTACATCTCTCATTACTTCGCGGCTTCAACTTTGGAGATTACCAAACCCTCTCAACGCAAATTCCCTGAAGAGCTAAGTCTCCAGACTACGAGATCTTGTGCCATGTTTCCTTTTTGACCAACAGTCGAGATCCACTTCGGCATTCGCGACTTTGATGAGTTCATACTTCATAAACTCTTGGCCGGTTTCCTCCAAAGTATGAAATCTCCAGACTACGGATCGCTTGCCACGTACCCCCTCATCCAATGGTCCTAGTTCAATGGTCAACACTTGACGAGGAACGAGTAGGGGTCACATGTCACTCCAAGACACACTCCCGGTTAGTTGGGTAGTCAAAAGTGTGTCCCTTAGATCGACGGCTCAGAAGGATCCAAGGATCGACGGTCCATGTTACTTTAGAATTTCGATATTTGAGAGTTTGGTGTGTGTCTCTCGACTTTCCCTCCAGACCACGCCAGATCTTTCACCATGTGTACCTAGAGTCTACAACCAGGATTTACTCCGACTCACAGAGATTCGGGGAATTCACACAGTCCTATATCACCGAATACCTGAACTCTTGGATAATCATTGATCTATGGACATGTGTTCCTCCAGCTTCAATGGTCCAGATAAACTTCACGACTCCTACATTTCAAATTTTCGGCACTAGACCATTTCTAATATCCTGAAGTAAGACTTTGCTGAAGCGATTAACGCCTCCCTTCCTATGTTCGATCTAATGACTGAGAGCGATCCATACTGGATCCCTAGATCGATGGTCCTCATCGAATCTTGACTTTGGCCTTCGGCTACTTTCGAGGATTGTGAAGTCAAAAGTCTCAAAGTCCTGAAGCCCAAAGAGTTAGCCCCTTTTTGTACTAGCACAGGGTTCCCAATCCCCGATCATATGGATATTTTGGAAGTTATAGAAACTAAGCGCTACCCTTTTAGTAGTAATTGGGTTAAGGACCTGGGCACAAGCCCTCAGTCATATGGGGGAATAATCTAAGGGAAAAACTTTCTTCTCCCATAGAATTCAAACTTAACATTCTCACTAAGGTAAACTTCACAGGGTTGGTAGGACTTAGACATTTTGGTCAATCCTACCCCCTCTCTCTTGTGAATTCACATCTCATGACTATCTAGTAGCCAAATTGAGATAAATTGAAAGATCATATAGATATAACAACTTACAGAAATCACAGAGATTTTCTAATAATTGTTCAAATATTGAAAGACTGAATCATAGACACATACATTTCATGATCATATCCAATATAATACACAGAGTATGAAAATACTTATCAGAACTAGAAAATGTGAAGCAACTGCTAAAAGGGGTGCATGTTTCCTCCCAACCATATGCACAACCACTCCTACTGGATTTACCACTAGCCACCCTCGAGCTAGACCATGATGCTATGAGAGATATTCTTTCTCTTTTCTCCACAAAATTCAGGGATGACGGTTACTCTCCTTCTCCCAATGTAACTGGGAAATGAGTTTTCTCTGCTCCAAGCAAGGAGGCATACACGAGTACTTCCTCAGTCACTCATCAAACTTGTTTATCGGTTTGTAGAGAATCCCTACCCTAGGCTTCTTACAACCAGCTCGAGCTTACTGCTCAACTTTTCCTTCTCAACTTCAGAATCAAAGTCTGTTCACTGCTCCTCTCGGGAGAGTGTTTTCTCTATTTTGCTATCTCGCAGATCTATCTCTGTCCCCGAATTACCCCATTTCTTTCCTTCCTTAGCAAGGTTGCATGGGTTTGAATCCCAATTCATGGTCAGGATTGAAATCCTTACAGATGGGTACCCTGCCCCATCTCCTCATTAACTCTCGAGGATGTCCTTCCAGCTACCATCCTGACTGGTAATTCATTTATGGGTCTAAGGATTGTTGACAAATTACTCCCAGTAGGTACTGGTTTGGTGAGGGTCATCTAAACCATACTTGGTTTCCATCCACCATATCTCTCATAGAATTCATGGTCTTTCTTGGAAAACTTTCCCCCTTTTAGTAGTTGTACAACACATATTCAAATTCAAATTATATTAATAACATAAAATTCATACATTGACACTTTTATCCAAAATTTCATCAAATCAATTATTCACACATATTTAGTAATCCATAGTCTCTTGTCCAGTTATAGTTATACTTACAAACTAGGGGAAACAAGTGTATTACAACCCCCCCCCTTAAAGGAACATCATCCTCGATGTTCTATCCGACGATGTGTTCTGTATGTACATAAGTAAACAAAAATGCATATGCCTGTCTCATGGCACCCTCCATTTCCCATGTAGCCTTATCTGGGCCAAAGTATTTCCACTGCACCTTGACCTGTGTAATGGTTTTGTTCTTGAGTAGGGTTTCCTTCCTGTCTATTATGCATTGAGGTTCTGGCAGGAACTCTCCCTCGGGTTCCACCTGAATCATAGACCAGTCAATAGTATGAATCATGTACATACTTCTTTAATAAAGAAACATGGAAAACATTATGTGCCCTCACTATGGGAGGAAGTGCTAGCTGATAGGCTACTAGTCCCACTCTATCCAAAACTTCAAAGGGCCCACAATACCAAGGTGCCTTCTTGGCACAAGCTCCCATCCTCAAGGATCTTCTCCTGGGTTTAACCCGAAGATACACATGATCTCCTGTTTTGAACTCTCTAGGAGTCCTTTTCAGGTCTGCATAGCTCTTATGTCTATCCTGGGTTGTCTTTAGATTTTTCCTGATATGAATCACTTGTTGTTTCATTTCCTTTAGCATATCTGGCCTAATTTTAACTCTGTCTACTGGTTTTTTCCAACTGATTGTAAAGTTGCATTGCCTTCCATAGAGGGCGTCAAAAGGACTCATTTTTAATGACTCTTAATAGCCATTGTTGTAAGCAAATTCTACCACTGGTAGGTAGTCCTCCCATTTATTGGGTTGATGCATTACATGCATCCTCAACATGTCTTATAATACTTGTCTTACCCTCTCTGTCTTCCCATCAGTCCGAGGATGATAGGCTGTACTAAAGAGCAATTTTGTTTCAAAACCAAAAAACAAAGACTTCCAAAATTTTGAAGTAAACTTTGTATCTCTGTCAGATATAATTTCCTTAGGCATGCCATGCAACCTGAATATATCTTTCGTGAAGATGTTGGCAATAACTACTACCTTGCAGGTTGACTTGACAGGTATGAAGAGAACAAATTTGCTCAGTTTTTCCACAACTACCATGATGACATCGTTCTGTTTGGTTGATCTTGGTAATCCTGTGATGAAATCCATGGAGATGGTTTCCCATTTCCATTCGGGAATTGGTACGGGTTGCAACAACCTTGTCGGGTGATGGTGCTCTGCCTTGACTTGCTGACATTCTAGACACTTATCTAAGTAATCAACTATGTCCTTTTCATTCCAAGCAAATAGAATAGCTTCCTAGTGGCCGTGATCATTTCCTGATAACCAGGATGACCAGTATATGGTATTTTGTGTATTTCATCCATTATGAACCTCTTCAAGTCTTCACAATTTGGAATGTATAATTTGACCTTGTAAGTCAACAAGTCATCATCAAGCATATGATAACCTTCATACTTCAACCTTGTGGGCTCTTGCTTTAGGTATGATGTCATGGTCTTGAAAAATGCATCTGTCTCTTGTGCAGTTTTGAATCTCTCTTTGATGTATGATTCACTGGCGCTTATAGCTGCCAAGTGAACTACTTTCATACTTCTACTAAGGGCATCAAACACCCTATTCTCCTTTCCTTTGATATGTTTTATTTCAAAATAAAACTCACTAAGGAGAGCCATCCACCTAGCTTGTCTCACATTGAGTTTTGGTTGGTTAAACAAATACCTCAACCCACTATGGTCTATCATAAGTACAAATATTCTACCTAAGAGGTAATGCCTCCACATTTTCAGAGCATGCACTATGGCATCCAATTCCATATCATGAGTCACATAATTGACTTCATGCTCATTCAATTTTTTGGACTCGTAGAAAATCGCATGTCCTTCTTGCATAAGGACTCCTTCGAGCCCTTCCTTCCAGGCATATTTACACACAAGGAATTCTTTGTTTGGATTTCCAATATTTAGTACATGTGCATTGGTTAGAAGGTATTTCAGCTCTTGAAATATTTCCCCACATTCTGATGTCCAAACGAATTTAACCCCCTTTTTATGAAGGGAGGTGATTGGGCAACCAATCTTGGAGAATTCTTTTATGAATCTCCTATAGTATCCTTCCAGGCCCATAAAGGATCTGATATCAGATACATCCTTTGGGGTAGGCCAATCCATGATGGCTTTAATCTTGTCAAGGTCAATTCCCACTCCTTCCTCATAAATAATGTGGCCTAGGTAGTGGACTTGTTTCTGGAAAAATTCACACTTACTGAGATGAACATAGAGTTGTTGTTCTCTTAGCACCTAAAGTATTATCTTGAGATGTTCTTCATGCTCTTCTCTATTCTTTGAATAGATTAGGATATCATCAATGAAAACCAATACAAAACTATCCAAGAAATTT
>ML790292.1:0-24697 GCA_009831015.1 Picea engelmannii | reverse complement strand
GATCAACTGGGTTTCTTGAGTTGATTTATCAACACTGCATCCCTTTAGATGAATGAGGAGGGAATTGAACTCTGTAAATAATTCCTGGATGTTATCAAAATTCTTTGGATCTAAGGAACTCAACTCGACCTCGAGCATATGGCCTCTCATTTCATCCTGTTTTCCAAAGAGATCCTCCAACGTTGTCCCAATTTCATCTGGTATGGTACAAGCTTCATTTTGAAACATAAGCTCGAGGGAAATATACACATGGAGGAGGTCGTAGGTCTCATCCACACGGTTGAGATAATTATTCTTCTCAAAAACAAAAGTTGGTTCAATCTATGTCACCATAGTAATCTGGTACAAGCCTCTACATCTTAGCTTATGTAGAATTTCCAACTTCCACTCAAAGTAGTTATGAGGTGTGAGAAGTATTTTCGATGAGTAATCCATCTTTTCTAACTGCATCTTCCTCCTATACCTGCAAATATAAATGCTTGTGCACTTTCTCTTAGAAATCAAGGCTCTAATACCATGTGAAGTTTTCATAGCGAACCTAGCTAGTAGAAAATGAACACACAAAGCTTGAGAGAGAGAAGAGAAGGGAGTAGAATGAAAGTATTGTATTAACTGAATGAGTAACGGTAAAAATACACATGATACACTCTACATGAGAAAAATCATTCTCCATAGTAGTAATCTAGAGATATCTAGACACTCATTGGCAGACATTAGAGTGAACTACCACATAGTTCCAATTATTTGACCACACGGTCATCAGTTAATTGACTAATCACTAGTGGAGTGAGGAAATAATAATGCATGCACATGTGTGGAACCTTCTTGGTGATGATCCCAAGGTAAGTGAACACTCATGGTGATGATACCAAGGTACACATGTAACACTTGGTGATAATACTGAGGTTGCCATGCAAGACTCCACTTCACTAGTTTAACTGAGTTGTAACTGACTCAAGAATGAAGAGGATGTGGCACCCTCATCTAGGGGAGAATATCTCTAACCAAGGGTGCCCTCAACATAGACTAGTCAACCTAGGAAAATAAATACTAGGTGAGTGTGTAATATCTCCAACACATGTAGGAATGGTGTCTAGAGAGACTTCGGCATAATGTGCAAAAATGGATGTTTAGATATCTTCCTTTGGTTGGAAAAATCAAAGTCATTGGGAAAATTCTACAGACTCTTCATATTTATTATGTTTCTTGTTAATCCCCTCAGTTGCTCATTTTAGTCAACTAGAAAAAAAAGAGGGGCTTCTTGTGCTCCAAGTCTAGCGGTAACTCCTCAATTACTTAGTTCCTTGGAGATTTCACGCTTTACCTAAACAAGGAAGAAAGTTGGATCTTATTGATATCAAACTCAAGGGGTTATCTTATTAACACAATGGGTTATGATATGTATTTTTGGTGATGAACCTTAGAAATTATTTCTTAGAAAACAAGATTTCCAAATGGGAAACACCAAGACATGATCAATGATCCAAGTGGATATTGGTGGCCACCCACCTATTCCAACTTGCTCCTCTTGAGAATTTTTAGTTTATCATGTTCTTCTGTACTTCTTTTTAATTATGGGTACTACACTTTCAGGGCTATCTAAAGCCTACACATCTTCTAGGTGGATACTGGTGGCCTCCCACCTAATCCAACTAGCTTATTTTGTATGTTTTCATGTCAGCACATCTTGTTGTACTTCCAGGGCCATTTTGGGGCCCTAAATAGTGGTTTTTTGGCTCGCCATAGTCAAACTATAGACATAGTCAAATTTTGATGGCGTAATGTGTAGTTCTTTGAAAGACCTTTCCAATGGGCTATTACGCGCCTAAAACGGAGGTCATATGCAAAAGTTACGACCATGGGAAGTTGAGGTACCAACTTATCCATAGGGGCCCACATAAATTTTGGCGTTTCATCTCCTAGGGTTAGGTTTTTGGATGTCTATGGTTTTGGCATTCATGAGTAATGTTAAAAAGGCCTCTGGAGCCTCATTGTAATTATTTTGCTCAGACGGATGCACGCAACAGCCACATCTCTTCTCAGAGATAGCTACCACCATTCAAGCAAGTGTTTAAGTTATGCAGTTTTACAGTTTCAGCCTATTTCATTCATTCAATAGAATATATTGTTCATTGGATATCTGTGTTGTTCTTCATATATTTATGTTTATTGTATTCAGTCTATTAATCAGTTCGTTCGGCTCCTAAATCCAGATTAGTGGTATCAAAGCAGTCTACTCTTCATTTATTTTTCTTTGTGAATGTCCCTAACAAGATTTGGGTACAAGAAGTTGGGACTCGAACCAATCGATTCATTGCAAGATCGGTCATGCTGAGCCCTAAAACAATCCACGGGGGAAAAAAATAAAGATTATGGAGCAGGATATTCTTTTAAAATTTTGCTCGAGGAATCCCTCGAGCGACAAAAGAACGAAATGATGGATAAATTTGCACAGATCCTTTGGTGGTTTCCCACAGGAGAAGCATCTTCATCAAGTGGCCATGCAACCCCCTTCAAGGTACAGGTGCATTTTGATATTCCATTATTTTAAGGACTGATAGATGTGGATGTTGTAGATGAATGGTTGAATCTGCTCGAAGGGTATTTTTCGATCCACAATTTTTCCGATAGGGAAAATATTACCTTTTCACTTCTCAAGGTCGTCCCCCATATTAAATACTAGTGGGATACTTACTCGGAGCAAAAGAACATAGAAGAATCTGAAATATTTGTTGTTTCCCCTATAATGGATTCCTTCTAGGATGTTGTTAAATAATAATACTACCCCATTGGAATCTACGAGGACCAGTACACCAGATGGACCACCCTGCGTCAAGAAAGGGACCAGAAAGTACCGGAGTTAACCAATATTTTCCATACCTTGTGCACCAAATTGGGTATCAAAGACTCTGAGTGACATCTAGTGCTCAAATACCGCGACTGTTTGCATAGATACATTCAAACATAAATGGAGTTTCTAGACATTGCCTCCTTAGGTACGACTTGTAGATATGATGTCAAGATTGAGCAAAAATTTAAGCAGAAGAGGCGAGAGTTTGGATCAACAAACTCCTCACAGTCGAAGCAGGGAAAAGGCGGCCCCAACCCACATAACAAGGGACAGAGTAAATATGGCCACTCTCAGGACAACCAGTCCAAGCCACAACACAATAATGGCAATGAAAAAGAGAAGAAGGACACGAGAAAATGGTGTGAATACCATAAAATCCCTTGGCACAACACTGAAGAATGCCGCTCCAAGCACTCACTCGTGGCTGAGTTGAAGGCATCCGAGTCCGACGCCGATTCTGACTCTGAATAAAATCTAGAAGGAGGGAAGCAGATCAACGATGTTGAACCCAGTGCCACTGTCGCTACCACCAAAGTCCATCCAAGTGAACCAGAAGAACTAGAGGAAAGGGAATGCCTCTTTCACTCACAGATGTGGGTAAATGGGGCTCCGCTCCATTTCATTGTCGATAGCGGTAGTCAGAAGAACCTTATCTCAACAGAGGTTGTCAAATGATTGGACCTGCTGATGACACCGCACCCACAACCCTACACCATCAGCTGGCTTCGCCAAGGAAGAGATCTCTGTGTCAGCCAATAATGTTGTCTGCCCTACGACATCAAGCCTTTCAAAGATGAGGTATTGTGTGATATTGCTCCCCTTGACGTTTGTGATGTTCTTTTAGGACAACCATATTTGTGGAAGCGTCATGTTGTGTATGAGTCTAGACCCCACAATGTTATTATTACTTTGGGTAGACAATTTTACAGGATACCAGAGGTAGCGCCGACTACCTCTATTTCTTTAATATTTGCTAAGCTAAGTAAGGTCATTTCACAGACCGGGAAGTTCGTCTTCTTTGTGATCCATGCTCACAGTAAGAAGATGGTCATCACCACATTCGTGGCCTCTACATAGAGAGTCTCTTTGCAGCGTAAGCAAGTGGATCGGATCGTGGAAGAGTACAAAGACATATTCTCATCACCCACCGGGGTACCGACGCACTGCCAAGTCAAGCATCCAATTGATCTAACCCCCAGTGCACCTCTGCCTAATGGACCATTCTATCATTGCTTGTTGATGGAAAATGACAAAATCAAGCGTCAGATCCAAGAGATGCTTCAAAAGGAGCACATCAGACCCAACTCCTCCCCTTGCTGAAGCCCAATTGTATTGGTGCAGAAGAAGGACAAGACCTGGTGACTCTGCATTGATTAGAAATCATTAAACAAAATCACAGTCAGGAACCGGTACCCAATTCCCAGGATTGATGACCTTCTTGACCAAATCAAGGGGGAAAAGTTCTTCAACAAGATTGACCTAAAGTCTGGCTACCACTAGGTTCCCATCGAACCAATTGATGTATGGAAGATAACTTTCAAATCTAAAGAAGGTCTCTTCAAATGGCTTGTCATCCCCTTTGGATTAACAAATGCACCAACCACTCTCATGAGGTTGATGGATGATGTATTGAGACCCTTCACCAACTCTTTTGTGGTGGTATATTTGGATGACATCCTCATCTTCAACAAAACTTGGGAGGAGGACATGCAGCATATTCAATAGGTTTTGAGCACTCTGCGACAACACAAGCTATATGCCAACTTGGAAAAATGCTCCTTTGGCATGAGCATGGTCCAATACCTTGGCTACATTGTTGATGAGCATGGGGTACATGTTGATCCAACTAATATCCAAGTCATCCATGATTGGCCAACCCCGACCACACTAACCGAGCTTTGGAGCTTCTTGGGACTAGCCAACTTCTATCGATGGTTCATGTTGGGATTCTCCCATATTGCATGGGCCCTCAGCCAAGTGACCAAGGCTGGTGGTAGGGAAAAGTTTGTTTGGGGGAAGGAACAACAATGAGAATTTGATGATCTGAAGCATGGCTTGTGCTCAGCTCCAATACTCTCCTTTACCGATTTGAACAACTGTTCAAGATTGAGACTGATTCATCTGACTATGATGTGGGTGCAGTTTTTACTCATCATGGTCATCCGGTGGCATACCGTAGTGAGACACTCTCAGATACTATCCAGAAATACCCCACCTATGACAAGGAAATGTATCCCATTGTACAAGCTTGTTGTCAATGGAAACATTACATTTTGGGAAAGGAGACGATCATCCACATTGATCACAAGCCTCTGCAGTTCATACAGACACAAGGGAAATTGTAGAACGAATTCCATTAGAAGTGGTCGACATACCCGCAAAAGTTTCATCTCAACATCAAGTATAAGACAGGGAGAAAAACTCGTGTCACTGACTTCCTCAATTGACCTCCCGTGGATGTACTCACCACTGTGCTCCATTCCTGTGGATATGAGGCATTTGAGTGGCCCCAACTTTATCAACAAGATTCAGACTTTGCCACCACCTATCAGCTCGTGAATGTCATCGATTTTCACATTTAGGACATATTTTTATGCCATCTAGTCCATCTCTGTGGTCCTACAAGTGAGCATGCAAAGATGATTTGGGAAGCCCACTACAATCAGATAACATGACATTTTGGCATGGAGAAAATTGTTCCCATTCTACATAAAAAAAATTATTGGCTAAAAGTTTTATAGGACGTCAACAAGTATATCATATATTTCACTGCATGTGCCATTTCCAAGCTATCCATCAAGAAGAAAATCTTATACACCCCTCTTCCTATTCTTGAGAAACCTTGGGAATCCATTTCGATGGAATACATCTCTGGCCTTCCGTCCACCAAGCAAGGCGATGATTGTGTATTTGTGGTCGTTGATTGGTTTTTGAAGATGGCCATCCTCACAACCTACAAGAAGAGTATCACAGTAGCGGATACTACCAATCTCTTCTTCGAACGAGTGTGGGTCCATTTTGGGATACCACAGACCATCATCTCTGACTAGGACAACATATTCCTCAACACATTTTGGTCGAGTATCTGGTCGTTGTTGGACACCAAGCTCACTAAATCCACTACTTTCCACCCCTAAACAGACGGTCAAACAAAGGTCGTCAATCAAATGACTGTGCACATCTTTCACATGTACAAATATAAGCATCCGCGTACATGGGATGAGAGTCTCCCCTATGTTCAACACAGTTACAACAGGGCTCTCCATATCTCCACCGACCATAGCCCATTTCAGGTGGGGATGGGATTCCAACCCTTGGGTCCCATTGATGTTGCACTACCTCTTGCAACCACATAGACAAACTCTTCCCATGCTCAGTCTGAGACCCAAAAAACCACAAGATTCATTGAGCGGATTCAACACATCCGCTAATAGGTCCAAGAGATTTTGCAGAAAGCCAATGCTAAGTACAAGAAGTGCCATGATCAACACAGGGTACTGCACCAGTTTCAAGTTGGTGACAAAGTCTGGTTACATTTGCAGAAGGAGCGTCTTATAGGGCCCCATTGAAAGCTATGCCCCCTTCGCTATGGGCCTTACACTCTCACCAAGGCTGTGCGTAGCAATGCTTTTGAGCTCAACACTCCACCCTTCCTTGTCTTGCACTCAATATTCAATGTGGACCTACTTCGACCATATTTTCCACCATTATTGGACACTTCAGAGATCACATAATAGATGACACCAACATAGCTCAACCCTGACTTCATGGAACATGCATCCACTGATTAGATCATGGAGACATAGGTCAAGGGCATTCGCCAGCAGAGGATCCAACTTTATCAGGTTGTCAAGGCAGGGCAGCTCCTACACCAAGGAAAGTGGCTCACCCGGGGCAAATTCAGCAGAAGTTTCCCCACCTGATGGGGAAACTCAACGCAATGGAGACCATTGATTCCTAAGGGGGGAAGACTGATCCAGGTGGATATTGGTGGCCACCCACCTATTCCAACTGGCTCCTCTTGACAATTTTTAGTTCAACACATTCTTTTGTACTTCTTTGTAATTGTGGGTTCTACACTTATGGGGTTGTCTAAATCCCTGCACATCTTCCAGGTGGATACTGGTGGCCTCCCACCTAATCCAACTTGCTTATTTTGTATGTTTTCATGTCAACACATCTTGTTGTACTTCCAGAGCCATTTTTGGGCCCCAAACAATGTTTTTTTGGCTCGCCATAGTCAAAATATAGACAGAGTCAAAGTTTTAAGATGCAATGTGTAGTTCTTTGAAAGACCTTTCCAACAGGCTATCACGCGCCTAAAACAGAGGTCGTATGAAAAAGTTATGACCTCGGGAAGTTGAGGTACCAACTTACCCATAGGGGCCCACATAACTTTTGGTGTTTCATCTCCTAGGGTTATGTTTTTGGATGTCTAGGGTTTTGGAATTCATAATTAATATTAAAAAATCTTCTGGAGCCTCATTGTAATTATTCTACGTAGACAGATGTGCATAACAACCGTATATTTTCTCAGATATAGCTACCACCATTCGAGCAAGTGTTTCAATCCTACAGTTTTACAGTTTCAACCTATT
Source organism: Picea engelmannii (assembly GCA_009831015.1). Taxonomy (NCBI): domain Eukaryota; kingdom Viridiplantae; phylum Streptophyta; class Pinopsida; order Pinales; family Pinaceae; genus Picea; species Picea engelmannii. Next base: position 17,248 of record ML790292.1, on the reverse strand, counting down.
TCATTCATTCAATAGAAGATATTGTTCACTGAATATATGTGTTTTTCTTCATATCTCTGTGTTTATTGTATTCGGTATGTTAATCAGTTCATTCCGCTCCTAAATCCGGATCAATCAAGGGCCACTTTTTTCTTAGTGATGTCATTGTTGCTCCACAATATTTCAGACTTGATGGATCACTTGTGTTATGGAGTATATAGGAAGATTAAGAAAACTTGGATTGCCACTTTCTTATCATTGGGATGGTATTAGGAAAAGATTAGATATTGATTTTCACTCCATTTGGACATGGAAGATTTGGTGTTATACTCTTGCTTATGTGGAAAAATGCTTCCCAAATATCTTAATATCCAAGAAATGGATTTTTTGCTAGAGAGATCTATGGGATGAAGGTGCTAGATCATGGAAGACTTCATATAATCTATCACATAGATTTGGCTTGGTTTGGTGTGATCATCTTACTATCCAAGGTATTCAATTATTGATTCCATTCTATGAGATGTACACACATAATATGCTTATTCTAGGTCATTTTTGATGGGATAATTGGATGTGGAAATATATCCATCTGAATCTATAAACTTAAGAAGATATATAAATATTTTAGTAGCCATATTTCCACTCAAGATAAGTTGAATAGATGTTGGAGCCTCTTAGACGTGAAAGAAAAAAGAGTGAATTATCTATATATAATGTGGTATTTTAGATTGTCCTACAAGTTGTATGTCTTTGCATGGATACTAGTCTTCCAGGGCTTTCCCTTTAAGGAACACCTCTTTCAATTGAGATTCACTAATGATACTTGTTTGCATTGTGGTTAGGTTAAGACTCTTTGTGATTTATTTTGGAATTGTAATAATAATCATGAATGTTGGAGCTTCAGTTGGCCTTCCTCGAGAGACATTTTCTTTTTTTATATCCATTTGTAATCCCTCTTAGGTGATGTTGACTCCATTGATCCTTTCCACTATAAAGGAGTGTGACATTGTATTAATGTGGCCACTTTTATATTGTATGGAAAAATGTGAAGTGAATCTACATTTAATCATAGTGTACTCTCTTTTCTATCCTTTAGAAAGTGTTTTTTGAACAAGCCATTTATGCAATTTAGAGTTAAAAACACTCTTTTCCTATGAGATGAATGTGGTAGTTCCATTGAGACACAATCATACCTAGAGACTCTTATTTTGGACTTTAAGTAGTTATGCACATTGTTATACAAGAGCTAGATCAAAAAATTGGTGGAAACCCATGTTTCACAAGAATCCTATGAGCAAACTCAAGAGCAATGCACAAGACAACAAGTAGTGATGTAGTCTCAAAGCCCTCCAGAATACAAGGTTCCCAATAATAAACATACAATTTTATTTTTTTTGTAAGTAAGAAAAGTATATATTAAGAGCCTCCTAGAGACAGAGTATTATGACATAGTACATAGAAATCCAAGCTGGGGTACAAGACTGCCCCAACAGAGGGGAAACCAGTCCTTGTACCCAAGCAGTTTGAAAACTTAACAGAACTATTGTCTAGCGATCGAAACAGAAATTACATCGATATCACCCATATACTGGTGAGAAAGGTTAATTCTCAAAAAGCTACTAACCATCTGTGATACGACAAAACAAAACTAAACTAGCTAGACACCTGGCTGAGCTTCCCAGCTGCGCTCCTGTTCCACTTCATCCATAGCTTCGCCTACGTTTTCTCGATTGGCATCTGTCGCTGTCCCTGGAGCTGCTTGTGGTGCTGCATCTGGCATAGTATCTATCGCTTCATCCTTCACCTCGACCAACTCCTCCATTGGAGCATCCTCATTCGAGCTAGAGAGAAGTGAGCTCTTCAGAGAGGAGAGAGTCCTAAGAAAAAGGTCCACCTTGGCTCCGGTTTCCTGTAGCCGAAAATTGAGATCGTCCACTTCCTGGCGAATATCAAAAACAAGATCATAGAGGGTCGTCATGCTATCCCATAGCTGGATATTGGTGAAGGGGCCGCGGGGAAGAGGCCTAGCCCCGCGTGAAGCATGCTGAGAGTGGGAGTCTAGGTCAGACGTTGAGACGGAGGGACTGCGGGCTTGACGCCGGGGGGGGGGATAGATAGTCTGGGCGCCAAGGCTATGCTAGTAGAGTGCAAATTTAACCTGCCATGAGAGTAAGCTGAGAGATGTCCAGGGTGGCGCTGGGAGGAGGAGGTAATGGAGGGTGAGTCGGAGGGGGAGACGGAGGGGCGTCGAGGCTTCCAGGGCAATCCCCGACGCGGTCTTCCCCTTGGACGAGTCATGGTTCGGCCCACACTGCGAACATATACAGTCCTGAATGCTGAACGAGGACGAAGGGTCAAGGAATAAGCAGGGCTGAGCTCGGGATCGAAAGCACTTAGAACAGATTCATACCATTGCCACTGCAGAGCAAGCTCTGCGGGAGGTTGACAATAACAAAAACGCAGCACTGCCATCCCAGCCATATCAAAAGAACCGTAGGGAGGGATGCCTGAATTAAAGCTTGCATTAATGCTCAAATGCATCGAGTTGAAGGTTAATAAATTAGGAAGAGGGTGGCACGGGCTCTTCATGTGCCCCCGTGTCCTGGTGGCTATTGTCCACACCCGTCGATCGCCGCGTAGCATGCACTAGCACCCCATCCGGGGATAAACATACAAAATTTCAATAAACCTTCAAAGGGCCAATGGATATGAAGAAAGCCCCAAAAGGTTCATTTTGGGACATGCGGTTAGATTATCACAAGTTTATTTGTTAATTCACGATTCAATTGTAGACTTCTGCTGCCAATGAAATTGCATTTTTTTGCTAGAAATAATTTGGGTATTAATGCATGGACTTTCTAGAAAAAAATTGTTTATGGTATTTCGTAATGTCCAATGTTTTGGGTGGACACTCCACCATCATCGAAGATGAATAAAGTTGAAGTGATAGAAAAGAGTCTGGGGTTGGAGATTTATGGGGTTAAAACAATGGATAATTGTTGTGAATCATTCTTGAAAAAGCATGGAGCTGTTGTGAAAATGATAAAATAATAAATTAACCATTGGTTAATAATAAAGGTTATTAATTGCCAACGTAAAATTTTTTGTTTAAAATCTAAAATCTAAAAGGAAAAGGAAAAATAATAATGAGACATATCTAATTTAAAAGAAAAGAGAAGGTCAAAGGGAAAAAAGGGGGTATGTGGGGTACAAAGAAATTAAACTGGAAGTTAAAATAGGGGAGAAGAATTAGCGGTTGGGGATAGAAACTAAATATAAATAAAACCAAGAATTCAAAATATAGAGAAAAAATAGGGGTTAATGACCAAGATGATGAATAGTAAGTTTCCAAGATTGGCTGAGTTTGTAGTCATTTTCCTGATTAAAATTATTAGGATGTTTTTCAATTTCCAGTGCTTCTCGAATGATACAGGAGGAGTGATATGGTGTTGAAGAAAGTATTTTGGTTTGGTAAAAAATAATGAGATGTTTAGAGTTGTAGGAATGTTTAGTGACAATTGACTTGGAAATGAGGTTGTGGAAAGTGTCAACTATATGTTATTTAAGAAATACTTTGAAGGATTTTCTAATTTGGCCTATGTATGATTTGCCACAAAAGTAGAGAATTTGATAGACTCCTTGTTGAAGCATGGGGTTAGATTTATCCGTGGTCATTCTAAATAATTGTTTAAGGGTTTTATAGGGTTTAAAGAGAGTTTTGATATTCCTTTTGGCCAAAATATTAGAAATATGATATGTCATACCCTAGTGTTGAGGCCTCAACACCTTCCCCAAGCTAGTAGGCTTGGGGCCCCTCCTAAAATTATTCCAACTTAGATCCTTTGATTATTGTGCCTGTTATAGCGCAAGTTGTAGGTTAGGAAAAACCCGACCCAATCACAAAGAAAGAGCTACAACATGGGAATCCTACACCCAATGTCACCTCGATGTAGGTCCCACACTTCAAGGGTGACTAGGTCACTCTAGGGAGGCGATTCCGGTGACCCAAGGGGGGATTGAGATGGATATGGAGAGAAGTGGAAGTGAAGCCCCTAGAGGTCAATTCTAAGTGGAATGAAAAGTGGGAAGATATGTCTTTTAATTCAAGTGATTGTTTCCCCAAATTTATATTACTTTCTCTGGATGATTGTACCTGCCCATGACACAGGAAAATCCAACTTGCAATGATATATGTTAGTATGGATCAAAAAGTTAAGCTTGTTGTCCCTAATTTGTAGCAATAGATGATAGTTTATATCAGCAAGTAAGACATTCAAATTAGCATGTAAAGCATAATATCAATCAACAATATTATCAATGAGTATAACAATCATATATGACTGAGAAAAAGGCACTTTAAGACAAGCTGTCATAACATGTATTTTATGCAGAAAATTGCAGCCTTATGTCTGTAGCATTCAATGGCATGCAAAAACAAAATCAACCATAGGAAAGTGCCAAGAACTAGCCCCAAAGGTGCACTCTAGTTAGTAGACTAGGTGAGTGAAGTTAGAGAGCTAGTCTAGGGTTAGTTTAGGAGTTAAGAGAGTGTTAATAGCTAGGGTTATGCAGCCCTAATGGCTGTAGATTAAAGTTTGTAAAAACAATTAAAGTAGTGGGAGAGAGGGTATGCCCTAGTAGAGGAAGACTCCTCTCTATGAGGCAAAACAACTTGAAGCAAGAAACCTTTCAAAAGATCAAAATTTGTGTTTCCCAAGGCAATTCTTTTATATCTCCAATGAAAAAAATGTATGACTAGTGCCTTTACTATTGGGTTAATGGAGTCAAATAAAGAAAGAGATAGAGAAATCCACCTCCTTGGGGGTGTAATTCCTTTTACTTCCCAAGGAAAGTTTCTCTAGTTAGGGTTTAAGCTAAGAGGGTGTATGCCCTTATACTTCTCTTAGCAAACCCTTGTTTAATCAATAAGATGAAGCAATAAAATGATGAAGACTATGGTGGGGGTGTATGCCCTTATAATTTCCACCTAGATCCTAGCACAACAATCCTTGAATTGAAAAAGAATGATATCATAAGAGTAAAATACCATACCAAAATCAAGAAAGGTGCAAAGATAATCCACCATAAAAGCTAGAAAAACATCATCCAAGGCTAGCACCTCACTCCTCCATCAACCATTCATCATGATAGCCATAAACAAGTGCACAAGAGACAAATAGAGCCAAGTGTAGCGAAAATTTCAGACCAATACTTCTCATAATGTGGGAGAGTTATCTTAAAATCAGATCTTATGATCTCTTGTTTATATAAAATGTCACCAAGGTGACTTGTCCAAAAATTAAGGGGTAAACCACAGGATTAGGGTTCAACAACTCTAAGCCTCCCCCCTTAACAAAATAATATTAAACAATTCATTTAAAATTTCATTTTTGCATAAATAAAACCCTAATTTACATGGACGTCACCCCTTTAGGGGATGTTTTGGCACTAGGAGAAGGTCATTGGTGATGTAGGAGGGTAGAAAGGATTCCGAAAGCCATGTGTCAAGCATACAAATGTCTTCCTTCATGGTCAAAGCCTCAAAATCCTCAAAACATCCAAGTTCCAATGCATATCATCTCACCACCATGCACTAGACCCCCAAACATGATGTCAAGCTAAAAAAGAGGATGCTTTTCCCCTCCTAGGAAAATCATTTCGCAAGTGAAGGTTGGGATATGTCGTCCAAGTCATCATCAAGGCCTTCCAAGTTTGATATTTCTCATCTGACATGCGGTCTCTTGGAATCCAACCCGTGGGAATGTAGCCCCATGGAAGCCCAAGCTAGGCTTGTTCTCCCAAAACTGTCCACCAATTAGGTCCTGCAAAGACAAATGAGCACACCCTCCAAGGATGTCAAGTCATAACATCATGATAAGTGAATCCAATCAATAAATACGCCATCTAATCATGTGCATCAAAGATCACTATATCAAACAATTAATTTCTCAAAGACATTGTGTGACTTGTCAAGCTTGAATATGGGAGGGTTGACGAGGTTTCCTATTGGGTAGATCTTTCCCTAGGTTAAGGAGAGTTTACAAGAGATCCCTCACTAAGCCATGTAAAGTGGGTCAAAACTCAATGGCCATAGGGCTCATTACATACAAGGGGTCATAATGTCTCATTCATGGGTGCCTTTGTAGAGGGTGTGTGGTACCTTCATCCACAATGCACTTTTTCCAAGCCCATCAATTTCCTTTTATCTTTATTCCTTTATTTTCTTTCAGTATAGCATAAGGAGAGGTTGAAGGTCACTACCCTAGCATGGTGACTAGATGATGGCAATGTCACCCACAAACACCTAGTGGAAATTGGCTCGTGATGAGAACCCCTTTCTCTCAGCCATGCAACTGAGAGCCATTACCCTAGTTTGGTGACCAGATGAGGACATTGTCATACCACTAGATATTCATGGATGTGATAGGTCGGCTCGTGATGAGACCTCCTATCGTTAAACTAACCTTTTAATCATTCTTTATTATATTGTGGGTCCCCTTCACTCAAAGATAAGTGTTTCACTACTTTCTTTGGTGATCCCTGGGGGAAGCATCTGGAAGGTTTATAGAAGGATTTTATCTTTTACCCAACATCAATCCTTCTAGGCCTTCAACCCCTTCTTCCATAGAATGAGGGACAACCCCTTCTTGGGTCAATACACCCTAAAATCCCAAGAGATAAGGAAATGGAGGGGAACAATGATGGAAAATGGTTAGTATGGTCAGGAACAGTATGATGGCTCATTAAGGGAGTTCCCGGTAGAAAACCAATCCCCAAGGAAAACCACTTACTAGGCCACAATGTCAATCACCAAGGTGAAGGAGGGAAAAAGGCATAATGTCCAAGCATATATCATGAAATGTAGAGCAATCTAAGATACAACATAATCAAATGGATTAAATATTGAAATTATGCTCACCATAATACTGACTTGTACCTCATAGGGCAAGGCCCATTGCCTTCTGAAAGCCAGTTGGTGTGGTGGATGCCATATGCAAATATGTGACTATATGTGGTGGTGAGTGGGTTATCCATCTGTGCAAAGGGTACTGCTAGTCATGTAGTCTCTCAGCACTCCATATCTGCAACATGAGGGCCTCGAGACATAATCTCCTTAGTTATCCACAAAACGGGGATAACATCTGGCTCCTACTTGGGGACATGTGCTCACTGTAGAGTGCATGAGAAATGCAAAATCTCCTGATAGACCTGTGCCTTCAAGGAAACATCAAATTGTCAAGTGCAGGATGGCCTATTCATCTTTGTTCTCATATGATCATAATCAAAACCAACTAAACTAGAAAAATAAAAAATTGACATTTTTTTCAAAAATTTCTAAGCTAAGCATGAAATCAATAGTACAAGTAGAGAAAAATGAAAATGAAATGCATCTAAAATAGTATGAGCAATCAAGATGAAAATGAAGGGAATCAAAATGACTTACCTACTTACCTGGGGCATGGGCCCTGAAGAAGTCATGTGCCATCCTAGAAATAATGTTTGAAGAGAGATCCATTTACTGGTAGTGGCATCCTTCTCCCTTATGTCATGGATAAGTAGAAAGATTTTGGCTCAAACACTTCCTCTATTTTGTAGGGGCCTAGCCAAAGACTGTCAAATTTTTGATGCATTCATGGTTTTTCTCTTCTTTTGTCCCATAGTAGAACTTGATCCCCTTCCCTGAAGTCTCTTTTTCTTTCCTTCCAATCAAAAGTTCCTTTTACTTTATCTTGATTCCTTTCCATTTGATCGAAGGCCATTCTTCAAGTCTCATCCAATTCTACGAGCTAATCAATTCGTCTCTGCAATGCTTCTTTATCTGTACTGAATTTTTGGGGTATTTGTAACACTGTAATTTGTAGATTTATAGGCAAGCGAGCTTCAAATCCGTACACCAACTCAAAAGGAGTTCTTCTGTTGGAAGTCTTAGTGGTTGTACGGTCGACCCACAAGGCATACTTGATCTTGCTGTCCCAACTCTTCTTGTTCTCCCCAACAATATTTTTCACAATGTTCATGATGTTTTTGTTGCTGGATTATGCCAATCCATTCCCTTAAAGATAACAATTCAAAGAGTGTGATAAAACAATCCCATACTTGAAACAAAACTCATTGAGCGCCACTGAGCTAAAGGCTTTGGCATTGTTGGTGGTTATCTTAGTGGGGACACCAAATCTAGTAATAATCTTTTCCTCAATGAATTTCATCAAGACTTCTTTTGTTGCTTTCTTAGTTGGGATAGCTTCCACCCATCTAGTGAAGTAATCAGTGGCGGTGAAAATCCATCGGTATTCATTACTATAATTTTCTTTGAATTCACCAATGAAATCTAGTCCTCATCATTGAAAAGGTGCTTCCACAATGATTGGTTTAAGGGGAAGGGCAGGGAGGCACTGCTTGCCGGTAAAAAATTGACATGGCTGACAAGATCTAACATATTGTTGTGTGTCAGAGAAGATATTAGTCCAATAGTATCTTTCTCTTAAATTATTATGGGCAATGGTACGTGCTATAAAATGGCCTCCACAATGTCCAACATGAATTTTGGTGATTAATGTATCATATTCTTATTTATCAACACATCTAAGGATTACCCTATATGGGTTCCTCCACCGAGACCATTCTTTGTTAGGAAATACTTCATAGCTTTGAGTCTCATGGCTCTTCTCTTATGTTCCACCAAATGGTTAGGGCATGTGAGGATTTTCAAGTAACAAATAATGTTCGAATACCATTCATTGTTTTCAATCTCACTTATGACGATGTTGACGTGCTCCTTCTGTCCTACCTCAATGGCCTCTTGATTGATTTCTGTCATAATATTTTCTATCCCTTGTCCTTTAATTATCTTAGTTGGCTTGATTTCCAAATCACATTCATGTATTTGTGACACCCACTTTCCCCTTGATCCAATGCAATATCGTTGTGATAAAACATCCTTTATGACAGGGTAGAGGACAAAGGCCTTGATCTTGTTGTATCCCACATAGGTTCGAAAGTGTTTGAGAGACTTGACTAAAACGTAAGATTTTTTTTCCTTAATGGTGTAATTCGGTTTTGAGTCCCTAAGGTTTTTTCTCATGAAAGTGATTGGTTGTTTGTCCCCTTGATCATTCTTTTGTAACAACACACTTGCAATGGTATCTTTTGAAGAAAAAGAGAAAATGATGAAGTCCCTGGAAATGTTTCGGCTAAATTAGACTTGTGTGACAATTATTGCCTCCTTAATACGTTCAAAATACAACCTACCTTCACTTTCCCACTCAAAATAGGCGTCCTTTTTTAGTAACTTGTTAAGGGGTCCTTTTTGATCTTCTGTCTGAAAGGATTCATTCCATCAATGAGGGGAATGACATGTTTTATAACATCTTCCCAATAGGCCTTTAGATCTTCATAAGACCAAGCGAAGACATCCTTGAATTCTCTTATAAGTGTAGTCAACTTTTCCTTCTCATCATACGTTGTTCCTTTACCAAATTTGATTAACTTTAGGGATTCCTTGGTTCCAATGTTGTATTCAACAATATTGTCACTAATTTTGTTGGAAGGTTTCCGTTTATACATATCATTTTGGTCAAAGAGGTTTTCTAAAGGAATAATTCCTTTGGGTAGGGGCCTGTTGGCTACATCGATGATCTCGATGCTTTCCTTCTCAACCAACAAGTTTATTCATTCTTCAGAGAATTATTCCTCATTCTGTAGAAAGCGGAGAAGTTGACCGTCATTTTCAAAAACTTGCCAATGTTCCAAGTTGTCAGGTAATGAAGGTATGAAGTTGACTTCTACCTCGTAGAAACTGATTTCTTTGGAAAGTTGTAAGTTTGAAGTGGAAACAAAAAGACTATCTTCCAAGTGATTTTCTTCCCTAGGGATGGCCTCAATGGAAAAGTTGTCAAACCCTTTTATGGCATCCCAAACAACATCTCTATATTGTTTTAACCTTGGGTTTTTTGCAGCAAACTTCCTATTGACTTGTAGGTTCTTGATGTTCATATCGATGGCCAGGTTGATTCCCGGGATAAGGGATTTGTACTCATCAATGTTATTTGTGCAGTCAGACTCAAATCTGTAGGAAAAAAGGGTGGTCTCGTTATCTGATGACCTTAAGACTATTATTGCACCTGAGCCCATACTTGAGTGTGCACAATCAAAATCCAGGCCCCAAGATCCTTCTTTTCTTTCTTTATCAACAAAAGGGGAATCCACCAAACTAAACATGTTGTCTATTCCTTCTTCCAGAACCTGTTGGTTCACGTTGACATGGCCCACAATATTTTCACTTTTGGTACTATCTTGGAGAGACACTTGCTATTTACCTTTTTTGATTTCACACCTCATTTTTTCGAGAGGTTCTCCAAAGATTTGATGAAAGTATTGTGAGAATTTTACTTCAATCAACTCCATGGCTTGCTTATTTTCTAATTCCAAGATCTTATTTGGTGGGAGAGGTCATTTTTCTAATGTTGTCTCTCTCTCTTCTTCTAAAAGGTTGATCATGAGACATGCCGCCCTTTCCGCTGCTTTCTCTTATTCCTCTTGTAGGTAAGTTCTAACGTTTGAGGGAAGTTCTGGTGAAACAAAGTCATCAATCTGATTAATATGAAGAGTCTCTTTGGGGTTCTCTTCTTCTTGTATGAGAGAGGTAGCTAAGTTTTCTTCTATTTCACATGCTCTCTCCTAAGCTTCAAACAAAGTGGTAGGGCGTTCCCTAATCAGGGTCCCATACAGATCTATCATAGTTAATATATATAGCTTGAGAATGGCAGCTTTGGGAGGTTTCAACTCCTGGAGAAAACATCTTACGAGGGTGTTAAACCTATCATTTAAATCCCTTATATCTTCCCCTGATTTTATTTTGCATTTGTGGAGCTGATTACACAAGGTTTGGTAATCTCTTTTTTTTTTTAAATCTTTTGGTAAAAAGTTCATGAAAGAAATTCCAATTTGTGATTGTTCCTAGAAAAATGTTATCAAACCAATCCTTGTCCTTTCCAACAAAAGAGTAAGAAAAAAGTTTCATTAGGATATCCTCATGTTGGTCACAGGATTGTAAACTATGCAGGAAAAGCTAAAAGTGATCTTTTGGTGTAGTAAGGTCCTCTCCTGAAAAGATAGGTAGCCATTCTTTGAAGTCCTTTGGGAGTTTATGAGGGGATCCAAGGATCTTTGTTATGTCCAAAGGTTTGTGTGCTTCTTTGTTTTGCAGGATCCAAGTAATGCTTGGCAAGGTGGATATGGGTGAAAGAGGAGGTGTGGAAATAGGAGGTGAGGATGTAGGGCTGGGAGAAGTAGAGGAACAATTACAAGGGATGGGGGATTTTGGGGGACTAGTCCCTTTGGGTGGTGCTTTATAACCCCTGGAGGGTTTGTTGGACGCACATTTATTTGGTGCATGGTGGAGTCACCAGATAAGCTTCAAGATGAGCTTATAAAGAAAAAGGGAAAGGGAACATCCCTTAGGTGGAGTCGCAAGGAAAGCTAAGGGAAAGGCTTTGGGGTAGCTTACCAAAGGGTCGTTAGGGTACGAAGAAGATTCAAAATCTTCTTCGAAAATGATGCAAAAATGTTATAAGGAAAGTTGTAGGTTAGTCAAAGCCCGACCCAACCACAAATAAAGTGATACAACTTGGGAATCCTACACCCAATGTCACCTCAATGTAGGTATCACACTTCAAGGGTGACTAGGTCACTCTAGGAAGGCGATCCTAGTGACCCTAGGGGGATTGATATGGAGATGAAGAGAAGTGGAAGTGAAGCCCCGAGAGGTAAATTATAAGAGGAATGAAAAGTGGGAATATATTCCTTGTAAGTCAAGTGATTGTTGCATGTAACACACCCAACCCCTAAATAGTCTTTCTAGGGGTGGGACATAAAATTTTTCGCTTTCCCTGGTTCATTTGCAATCCCTTACTTAAGAAAAATCCTCTCATCCTGCTTCACCAAGATTTACATCCCTCACTAAGTGATTAAACTATCTAGAGGGGTCCTCCTTGTGACCTCTAGCTAAAAACCGAGAGCTAAGAACCTACGTTAGCAAAGGGTTTTGACACTTCATAAGTTTCTGGACTTCGGGAGTTTCCAAAAGTGTTGTCCAATTTCTCAGATTGCCAAACCAAGAAGGAGATCAATGGTCCACATCCTCTACCAATATCCTATAGTTAAGGATGGGGTTTCAACGATCTACGTGTAACACACCTTTTTCCTAATCCCCAAAGTCCTGTAATCTCTCCATGTGCCCCTAGCCCTTCGGCGTTTGGTAATCGACTATCGTCATTAGGATTTCAGCCTTCAATTATCGACGAGTCTTGTTGAACATTCCTTTTCACCACCCTATGTCCAAAATATCGAACTCACGCCACATGGCTTGATTCCTTCGGTGATCGACATTCGACAATTCTTGATGAATCATTCTTTATCATACTATGTTCGAATCTTCCGAACCCCCGAAACTATCCAGAATTTCGAAGTCCCAGAAACATCACCATCCCTATTGGAAAGGTGAGCACAATTAAATAGTTGACATGCATCAAGGGTCAGGTAGTGATGCGTGCCCTCGATCGGGGGTGACACATGTCATGTCCTAATAGGCACAATGGGATGGGTGAATCGACCAAAACTGGGTGACACGTGGCATGCATAGAATGGGTCCACGTCACTCGGGATGATGTTAGCGAGCCATGTCATCATAGACTGATAATTTCTCAGTCCTTTAATATAATGGTCTACAAAATCCCAGACATATCATAGATCTACATCTCTCATTACTTCGCGGCTTCAACTTTGGAGATTACCAAACCCTCTCAACGCAAATTCCCTGAAGAGCTAAGTCTCCAGACTACGAGATCTTGTGCCATGTTTCCTTTTTGACCAACAGTCGAGATCCACTTCGGCATTCGCGACTTTGATGAGTTCATACTTCATAAACTCTTGGCCGGTTTCCTCCAAAGTATGAAATCTCCAGACTACGGATCGCTTGCCACGTACCCCCTCATCCAATGGTCCTAGTTCAATGGTCAACACTTGACGAGGAACGAGTAGGGGTCACATGTCACTCCAAGACACACTCCCGGTTAGTTGGGTAGTCAAAAGTGTGTCCCTTAGATCGACGGCTCAGAAGGATCCAAGGATCGACGGTCCATGTTACTTTAGAATTTCGATATTTGAGAGTTTGGTGTGTGTCTCTCGACTTTCCCTCCAGACCACGCCAGATCTTTCACCATGTGTACCTAGAGTCTACAACCAGGATTTACTCCGACTCACAGAGATTCGGGGAATTCACACAGTCCTATATCACCGAATACCTGAACTCTTGGATAATCATTGATCTATGGACATGTGTTCCTCCAGCTTCAATGGTCCAGATAAACTTCACGACTCCTACATTTCAAATTTTCGGCACTAGACCATTTCTAATATCCTGAAGTAAGACTTTGCTGAAGCGATTAACGCCTCCCTTCCTATGTTCGATCTAATGACTGAGAGCGATCCATACTGGATCCCTAGATCGATGGTCCTCATCGAATCTTGACTTTGGCCTTCGGCTACTTTCGAGGATTGTGAAGTCAAAAGTCTCAAAGTCCTGAAGCCCAAAGAGTTAGCCCCTTTTTGTACTAGCACAGGGTTCCCAATCCCCGATCATATGGATATTTTGGAAGTTATAGAAACTAAGCGCTACCCTTTTAGTAGTAATTGGGTTAAGGACCTGGGCACAAGCCCTCAGTCATATGGGGGAATAATCTAAGGGAAAAACTTTCTTCTCCCATAGAATTCAAACTTAACATTCTCACTAAGGTAAACTTCACAGGGTTGGTAGGACTTAGACATTTTGGTCAATCCTACCCCCTCTCTCTTGTGAATTCACATCTCATGACTATCTAGTAGCCAAATTGAGATAAATTGAAAGATCATATAGATATAACAACTTACAGAAATCACAGAGATTTTCTAATAATTGTTCAAATATTGAAAGACTGAATCATAGACACATACATTTCATGATCATATCCAATATAATACACAGAGTATGAAAATACTTATCAGAACTAGAAAATGTGAAGCAACTGCTAAAAGGGGTGCATGTTTCCTCCCAACCATATGCACAACCACTCCTACTGGATTTACCACTAGCCACCCTCGAGCTAGACCATGATGCTATGAGAGATATTCTTTCTCTTTTCTCCACAAAATTCAGGGATGACGGTTACTCTCCTTCTCCCAATGTAACTGGGAAATGAGTTTTCTCTGCTCCAAGCAAGGAGGCATACACGAGTACTTCCTCAGTCACTCATCAAACTTGTTTATCGGTTTGTAGAGAATCCCTACCCTAGGCTTCTTACAACCAGCTCGAGCTTACTGCTCAACTTTTCCTTCTCAACTTCAGAATCAAAGTCTGTTCACTGCTCCTCTCGGGAGAGTGTTTTCTCTATTTTGCTATCTCGCAGATCTATCTCTGTCCCCGAATTACCCCATTTCTTTCCTTCCTTAGCAAGGTTGCATGGGTTTGAATCCCAATTCATGGTCAGGATTGAAATCCTTACAGATGGGTACCCTGCCCCATCTCCTCATTAACTCTCGAGGATGTCCTTCCAGCTACCATCCTGACTGGTAATTCATTTATGGGTCTAAGGATTGTTGACAAATTACTCCCAGTAGGTACTGGTTTGGTGAGGGTCATCTAAACCATACTTGGTTTCCATCCACCATATCTCTCATAGAATTCATGGTCTTTCTTGGAAAACTTTCCCCCTTTTAGTAGTTGTACAACACATATTCAAATTCAAATTATATTAATAACATAAAATTCATACATTGACACTTTTATCCAAAATTTCATCAAATCAATTATTCACACATATTTAGTAATCCATAGTCTCTTGTCCAGTTATAGTTATACTTACAAACTAGGGGAAACAAGTGTATTACAACCCCCCCCCTTAAAGGAACATCATCCTCGATGTTCTATCCGACGATGTGTTCTGTATGTACATAAGTAAACAAAAATGCATATGCCTGTCTCATGGCACCCTCCATTTCCCATGTAGCCTTATCTGGGCCAAAGTATTTCCACTGCACCTTGACCTGTGTAATGGTTTTGTTCTTGAGTAGGGTTTCCTTCCTGTCTATTATGCATTGAGGTTCTGGCAGGAACTCTCCCTCGGGTTCCACCTGAATCATAGACCAGTCAATAGTATGAATCATGTACATACTTCTTTAATAAAGAAACATGGAAAACATTATGTGCCCTCACTATGGGAGGAAGTGCTAGCTGATAGGCTACTAGTCCCACTCTATCCAAAACTTCAAAGGGCCCACAATACCAAGGTGCCTTCTTGGCACAAGCTCCCATCCTCAAGGATCTTCTCCTGGGTTTAACCCGAAGATACACATGATCTCCTGTTTTGAACTCTCTAGGAGTCCTTTTCAGGTCTGCATAGCTCTTATGTCTATCCTGGGTTGTCTTTAGATTTTTCCTGATATGAATCACTTGTTGTTTCATTTCCTTTAGCATATCTGGCCTAATTTTAACTCTGTCTACTGGTTTTTTCCAACTGATTGTAAAGTTGCATTGCCTTCCATAGAGGGCGTCAAAAGGACTCATTTTTAATGACTCTTAATAGCCATTGTTGTAAGCAAATTCTACCACTGGTAGGTAGTCCTCCCATTTATTGGGTTGATGCATTACATGCATCCTCAACATGTCTTATAATACTTGTCTTACCCTCTCTGTCTTCCCATCAGTCCGAGGATGATAGGCTGTACTAAAGAGCAATTTTGTTTCAAAACCAAAAAACAAAGACTTCCAAAATTTTGAAGTAAACTTTGTATCTCTGTCAGATATAATTTCCTTAGGCATGCCATGCAACCTGAATATATCTTTCGTGAAGATGTTGGCAATAACTACTACCTTGCAGGTTGACTTGACAGGTATGAAGAGAACAAATTTGCTCAGTTTTTCCACAACTACCATGATGACATCGTTCTGTTTGGTTGATCTTGGTAATCCTGTGATGAAATCCATGGAGATGGTTTCCCATTTCCATTCGGGAATTGGTACGGGTTGCAACAACCTTGTCGGGTGATGGTGCTCTGCCTTGACTTGCTGACATTCTAGACACTTATCTAAGTAATCAACTATGTCCTTTTCATTCCAAGCAAATAGAATAGCTTCCTAGTGGCCGTGATCATTTCCTGATAACCAGGATGACCAGTATATGGTATTTTGTGTATTTCATCCATTATGAACCTCTTCAAGTCTTCACAATTTGGAATGTATAATTTGACCTTGTAAGTCAACAAGTCATCATCAAGCATATGATAACCTTCATACTTCAACCTTGTGGGCTCTTGCTTTAGGTATGATGTCATGGTCTTGAAAAATGCATCTGTCTCTTGTGCAGTTTTGAATCTCTCTTTGATGTATGATTCACTGGCGCTTATAGCTGCCAAGTGAACTACTTTCATACTTCTACTAAGGGCATCAAACACCCTATTCTCCTTTCCTTTGATATGTTTTATTTCAAAATAAAACTCACTAAGGAGAGCCATCCACCTAGCTTGTCTCACATTGAGTTTTGGTTGGTTAAACAAATACCTCAACCCACTATGGTCTATCATAAGTACAAATATTCTACCTAAGAGGTAATGCCTCCACATTTTCAGAGCATGCACTATGGCATCCAATTCCATATCATGAGTCACATAATTGACTTCATGCTCATTCAATTTTTTGGACTCGTAGAAAATCGCATGTCCTTCTTGCATAAGGACTCCTTCGAGCCCTTCCTTCCAGGCATATTTACACACAAGGAATTCTTTGTTTGGATTTCCAATATTTAGTACATGTGCATTGGTTAGAAGGTATTTCAGCTCTTGAAATATTTCCCCACATTCTGATGTCCAAACGAATTTAACCCCCTTTTTATGAAGGGAGGTGATTGGGCAACCAATCTTGGAGAATTCTTTTATGAATCTCCTATAGTATCCTTCCAGGCCCATAAAGGATCTGATATCAGATACATCCTTTGGGGTAGGCCAATCCATGATGGCTTTAATCTTGTCAAGGTCAATTCCCACTCCTTCCTCATAAATAATGTGGCCTAGGTAGTGGACTTGTTTCTGGAAAAATTCACACTTACTGAGATGAACATAGAGTTGTTGTTCTCTTAGCACCTAAAGTATTATCTTGAGATGTTCTTCATGCTCTTCTCTATTCTTTGAATAGATTAGGATATCATCAATGAAAACCAATACAAAACTATCCAAGAAATTT
>ML790291.1:446739-471209 GCA_009831015.1 Picea engelmannii | reverse complement strand
TGCAAGTTTCCTATGCATGTGGCATACCATTCAATGTTCTTTAATCTACCTATTGGCATGATATGCTTATTGTTACCCCCTCTTTCACCTATGGGTAACCAGAGGAGATCATGTATCATGGTTGGAAATGAAGACAGTGATCCCGATGATGAAGATGATGATCAAAACTCTCCAAAACAACCCCTCAAATTCCTCCCTCCTCATTCATCTCATTTTATCACACCTAATTAGCATGGTTCATCGAACGATGTGGTCCAAGACATTGTGAGCTACACCACTCATTGTTTCATATAAAGTGGCATATTTAATGCATTAGGAATTTAGGTGAGGATCATGGGTTGAAGTCGTATAATTAATCATAAGCTTGAAAGTTATGCCTTTTATCTTGTTTCACCTTGGTGGCCATCATTTGTATCCTACTCCAGTGTTGTCACTCTTAGGGAACAGGAGTACTATTGGGAGGCTTTGATAGGGTTAGCATACCGCTCCCTGCCATACTTAACACCTTCCATCATGGGACCTTTCTCTATGTACTAAACTTCGATAATGGTTGTTACATGTACACAAAAAAGGCATGTGGTCCATCTTCCTATGAAAGAAGGGCTAGAATGTCGAGGTTGATGTACATGCTAGATAAAAATGAATAAGAAAAAGAAAGAATGTTGTAAAGGAAAGAAGAAATGATGGGATAATGAATGACCAACTTCAAAAGAAAAAGGTCAACTTAAGCTCTAACCCCTCATTATGAAGCTATTTCCCCTAGTCCTAATGGATTGAATTCATATTAACCAACATAGATACATCTTAAACCCAGATCTATCAAGCACCGAGAGGGTTCAAATTTCTTAATGTGTAAATTGTTTTATTACCATCTAATATGAAAGAAGTAATATTTGACATGGGATACAAAAAATTACACCCTAACAAATTTGATCCCTCTCGATGCTTGATAGATCTGGATTTAAGATGGATTTATGTTGGTTTATTATTTTATATGTTGTCATGTACATATGTACATACTTATTTTTTTGTTTTTTTAATTAATCCTCTTATCCCCATTTTGTGGGATAACTAAGGAGATGATATCTCAAGGCCCTCGGGTTGTAGATATGGAGTGCCGAGAGACTACATGACCAAAAATATCCACTTGCACATACATAATATTGTTGTCACCACATTTGATCCATTTTCATTGCATTCACCACACCATATAGATTCTAGAAGGAAAAAGGGTGTTGCTCCATGCGGTACAAGTCGGGTATTGTGGCAGGTAATCACCCTAATAATTGAGGCATTTGAACATGTTTTATTTAAGCTACTTTTGATTATAGAACGTCTGATTGTACATTATGCCTTTGACCCTTTTTCATCTTGGTGAGTGTCACAGATTTCCTAGTAAGTGGCCAACCTTTGGGGAAGGTTTGTGACTCGGGGTCCATTGAGGGGTTATAGTACCATTACCAACCATACATACCACTTTCTTCTCATTACATTCCCATCATATTTCCCTCTTCTAGATCCTTTGACTTTAGTGAATCAAGAAAGGCATGTACCTCATTTTATGGGAAGAAGGGGATGAAGGCCCAGAGGGATTGTTGTTGGCTAAAAAGATAAAATCTTAGATATTAACCTTCCAGATGCTTCACCTAGGGATCCCTGAGAAAGCAATGAAATGCTTCTTTGTAAGAAAAGGGGGACCCACAAGAATAATAATGAATTCTTAGGGGGTTAGTTGGAGGATGGGAGATCTCATCACGAGCCAACCTATCATGATCATGGGTCTTTAGCGGTATGAAATTACCATCATCTAGTCACCAAGCCAGGGTAGTGGCTCTCAGTTACATAACTGAGAGAAAGGGGGTCTCATCATGAGCCAACCTTCTCATTTCCACACGATATTTGTGAGTGAAATTTTCATTATCTGGACACCACACCAAGACAGTGGCCTTCAACTCATTCCTTAAAACATGAAAGAAACAAAGAATGGAAAGAATATGGACTTGGAAAAAATGCATTGCAAACGAAGGTGCCACACACCCTATACAAAGGCACCCATGAATGAGATAATACAAGCCCTTATATGACATGAGATTCATCGACCTATGAATTTTGGACCCCTTCCACCTCATCATCTACTACATAACCTTGAAAGGCCATCCTTGCGAGCATCCCCTACTTGAGGTTTTTGGCCTGCCCAATAGGACCTATTATCACAAAATATGTACTTTCCCAAAGCCCGACGCAACTAAGTCGGGATTGGCATAACACGAGGATAATCATGTCACTTTCACCATAATAGGATACCCTTTTCTAATTAGGAGGAAAAACTTTCTCCAAGGGAGACGTCCCTAGACCTAGGGGGTTTGAGGAAGGGAAAAGGACAATATAAACTACCCCTCTCTCTCTAGGTCATTCAAATTGGGTTTAATTACTAAGTCACGTATTGATGGATGAAGCAAAAGTTAAAAATAAGTGTACATTCCCTTTACCAAGACAACAACAAATGTTATGGAAGTTTATGAGCAATAAATGATATTGGTGCTTCAGCAAGACAATGAACTTATAATAACATTTCTAGTGAACAAGAGTATGCAGCAAATGACAAATGTATAACAACATTAAGTACAATGAATAAAGTTGCAATATATTTCAAAAAATGAACTGTATAAACAATATAACAAGGTATTTAAAACTTCAATTATAACACTTCATCATATGCAAGTTCTAGAGATTTATCAATCAACAAATGGACTTTCAAGTTGTCCAAGATAACTGTAGTAGCAACAAAATAAAAGTAATGAAAATTGTAATAAACCTTCAGAAATGTACCTTTTAATGACAATTCAATGCATACTTTAACTCTAATTGATAATACTTTGTTTCATGCACATTTATGGGTTGTTTTGGTTAGCTTGTAAGATTAGGTGGGCTGTTAAATGATGACTGTACATCAATGATAACAACAACAACAACTTCAGAAATTCACTTAGAATAACAACAAGAAGTGGTTCAGAACCTTAAGATGATAGTGCATGGGCTTGTGCAAGTTTTGGGTTAGTTCAATAAAGTTGGTAGGGCTAGGTAGGTTGTACAATAAAGGGATGTAACAATGATTGTGACAGCAACAAGTTAGTTGTAGGTGATCCTAGATTAAGTTAGTGGGTTAGATTAGGTTAGCAAGAGTGGCAAGTAGAAGTCTGCATTTTTAGGTTGATTTCTCAAGGAAATAGCGTTTGAATATTAGTGCCTTACAAGGGGGTGATGGAGTCAAAGGAAGCTTTCTGTTTGAGGCTGATAACAAATGATTATGTTCAAGTCTAAGAGGGGAAATAAGCCTAGGAAGAGTAGTACCTTCAGTCCTCCTAGGTTCTAGACCTTGAGAGGGGGTGGATAGGGTGTAGGCTCTTCTAGGCCCTAGTGCCTCCCTCTTCTTAAACTTATTTTGGAGTAGAATTGTATGCAATAATAACTTGATCACAACCTCTAAAGAGATAGCACTTTAGGGATTTAGAGGTTTTAACAAAATACTAGATCAATTTAATGAAGCTTGGAAAATATAAAGCAAGGAAGTAATACCTTACATTCCTTAACTTATAGCATTAATTAGGCATGCAATTTCATAATCTTATATATGCAAGTAAACCATACCATAACCATTCAAATAAATGACAAAAGCAAAATTTACTTACTTGCACCAAGAATAATCATGCAAAATAACACTAGATTGCCACAAAACCTCATGAATTCAATCCAAGTTGCAAGAAAAAGGCCTCCAATGGAGGTGCACCTCATTATTTCAGCCAAACACTCCTCAAGAGGGCGCCAATTTCAGTCCTCGCCTCTTGTGTGAGGAGTTGTGGTTAAACACTCAAACACTCTTCTCCTAAGCTGTTACTAACTATCTCTAACCCTAGTTTAGCCTAGATCACTAACTTATTTGTTGATGTTATAAATGTTTTCTACAGCCATCTAATTGCAGCAAATTTTATGCATACTCAACATTAATTGTTATCCAACTATTTCAGAAATTGCTTATGACAAGTTATTATCATACTACTTAGTCAATGCTATCGTTTCATTGTCTTTTCCAACTTTTCTTAGGAGTATTTGTTGCAGCTGTTACATTTTATCAATTGTTGTTGTAAACTTATTAACTATTGCAATTTTATATCAGCTAGCACTTACTGTCACTGTCCATTGTCTATTCAAGTGTTATTATCATTTTTGTACTTAGAATTATTGTATACACATGATATATTGTCTTGTTCTGGGAAGGTACATCAAGCACTTCATTAACCTCATGTTTAAGAAATGGATTTAGTGATTTTGGTAACCAATGAGAGGGGGGAATACATCTTGAACATAACCTTAATTTTCCATCCCTTTAGGTTACCAGGGATGCTTCCCCTGGGGTAGACCTTGCCTACCCCTATAAAGTGGGGATTTCCTATTAAGGTGATAGTGATAGGATATCATGTTTGTTACTCCAATCTCCCTTACTTTCCTTGGGCTTTGGGCAGGTACAAATTGTGTGATAACAAGACCTTTATGACACCCCTCCCATAATTAAACTTGGTCAATTGTATAGGGTTTTGAGATTTTGTTTAATTTGATGAGGTAGTTTTGGCGCAAATGTTTAGGGGCCTTGATTATTAGATGTGGTTCGCACTTGTCATGGTATCTTTGACTTGAGATATTTTGAGGGTGTACCCTTTTGTTTTGTAGGACCTCTCTTGGTGGCCAGTTTTGGGAGAACAAGCTTAGCTTCGGCTTCCATGGGGCAAGGATCTCACAGGTTGGATGTGGTAGGCCCACATACCGGATCACAGAGAGATGCCTTTAAAGGTTTACTTGACAACATGGAGGATCTTATCCATCCCCCAGCACCCAAACGATTTTCCTAGGAGAGGCAAAACGTCATCATTTGAGGGATGACGTCACGCATGTGGGTGTTTGATGGTGATGGAGTGATTTCACATTGACACTTGGAATATTTTCACTGAATGATGCATGGATAAGTCTTAGCACATGATGAGGAGGCTCAAAGATCCCCAACGACTTCCACATCTTCTCCAATGACTTTCTAGATTTCCAAAACGTCCCCTAAAGGGGTGACATCACCTTGTTCTAGGGTTTCTTTTGTGTAAAAGTGAATTTTAAGATGAATTGTTTAATATTATTTTGATGCAAGGGGTAAGATAAGGGTTGTTTACCCATTATATTATGTTTTACCCTTGCTAAGTAGACAAAATATGTGATAGACATTTTGTATAAATAGAGATCATGAAATCGCATTTTGAATCATAACTCTCCCATTGTGAAGAGCTAAGGACTGAAATTTTCTCTACCTTGGAGATTTTTTTTCTTTTGTGCTATGGTATGGTTATTTCTTTGTTTATGGAGTACATGATGATGATACTCTAGCTCTTGGAGGTCTTTTATAGCTATTTTGGTGGTTTATCTTGGCATGTTATGGTTTATCTTGTTGTTATTTGGATTGGTAAGGCATTTTACTTGTTGCTATCATTTGTAATTTAAGCTCAAGGTTGATTTTTTCTATGGATAGGTAGGGAGTATAAGTGCATACACCCCTACTTTATCTCCACCATAATTTTAAGCATAGAATTATTTTTTTCAAGGGTTTGCTAAGGAAGTATAAGGATAAACACCTCTTAGTTTAAACCCTAGCTAGGTTACTTGCCTTGGGGAATAAGAGGATTTATACCCCAAAGGAGGTAGTATCTCTATCTCTTTACTTCTGACCCCATAAACCCATTAATCAAAGGCATTATTCATTGCATTGGTAAACGTGAAAAGTTGAAGTTTTGAAGTTCTTTCACTTGGATATTGTTCTTTGATCCCCAGGCTATCTTGCCTCATTGAGGAATCCTTTTTCACCAACTAAAACTTGTTTCTTTAATAAAACTAACCTACATCCATTAGAGTTGTATAAATCTAACCCTCTAACCCTAGATAACTCCTAAACTGACCCTATAAAATAGCTAGAACTTTTTCCTAACAAACTACTAACCCTAGCGAAAATTAGGGCTAGTTTGAGGTGATTTTCATTGGCTGAATTTTCCGTTATAAGGCTTGGTTTGACACAACCATAAGGCTGATAAATATCATTTTATTAAGCTTTTTGTGACAACCTGGCTTTTATGCTAAAGTCTTGCTCTTTTATTCTTGAGTTAAACTAGTCTTTACTAGATTGACTCTTGCTTACTTAACTAGACTTTTAGCACTTATTTAGTTTCTCTTACTATATTTTACATGATTATATATATCATTGATTGTTTCTGCAATTAGGGAAAACAAGATTAACTTGCTTTTCCACCTAACACATTGCATTGTATACTTGGTTTTCATTGTGTCTCAAGAAGGTATTTTCTCTTGGCAGGCCACTCAAAGAATTGGAAACCTTAAGAAACCCTCAAGACTCATTAGCAAGTTCCATTTACCATCTATAGAATTTAACTTTAGGGGAATCCATTCATACATTCCATTTTTCATCTCAATCCCCCCTAGGATCGTTGGGATTCCCCCCTTGAGGTGACTACCTCACCTCTAAAGTGACGGGAACACATGCCTAAGGTGAAAGTGGGTATGTTCTCTCTAAGTTGTCATGAATTGGTGGTTGGGTCGGGATTTTCCCAACCTAGAACCTGTGTGATAACATTTTGGCACCGTTGTTAGGGAGGATTTTGAACCCTTTTCCAAACCCTGATGACACTTTAGCAAGCCATCCCATATCTTTTTTCCTATTTTTCTTAGCGACTTCACCCAAGGGACGTTCCCTTTTCACCTTTTTGACGAGATATTCTTAAATCTCATCAAGTGAATCCACCTTCCCTGAACCCACCTTTCCTTGTTTCCCGTTTTCCATCCTTTGATGATCCTTGAGCTCATCTGGAAAATCCCTTGATTTATTATCCTAAGTGATGGAAGTATGTCTCTGTGGCGCTTACATGAGGCATACAAGGTCCTGGATATCGAGGATGTTTATTGGTATCCAAACAAGTGCCTGATGTATTGGCTCGAATCCATCCCAAAGTTTGATGGTGATCCCTCATTGGACATTGCACAGATTTTCATGTTCACCCAACTTATCTTCGACTTATATTGTGATCAAGATGATGTAATAATAAGGTTTTTTCTCTTGTCACTTGAAGAGAAGAAGAGAGACTAGCTCATATATTCTTGCAATCCCATAAGTATATCTTCTCCAACGACCCTTGTCCGATAATTTCTTAAGCATTGGCGCCCTAGAACTCATAATTTTGAGGATACTATTCAAGATCTCGAGGACACCTTTCTATGTAAAAATATTCCCTATGGCCTTATCATATATTTGAAGGAGACCCTCCATCTGAAGTCCAATGAGATAACAGTTCCAGAAAAGGAGGATAATAGTAGTGAGGAAAATTTTGAGTGCCTCAAGGAAAACATACAGGAAGAAAATGAGTTATGTGAAAAATTACTTGAACATTGCCATGATAAGGACTTCCTGGTCAAGTTTTGTGTGCAAAGAAAGAAAGAGTACATTGTTATCCTCCACAATTATAAGGGGAATCCTACCCTCAACATGGCATGGGAGGTTTCCATTAACTATTTCGGACTAAACTCATTGTGTAATGTTTTGAAAAAAAGGTATGGCTACCAAGAAGGTTTCCCAACTCATGATCAATCATTATTGATGCCTGAATAAGTTTGAAAACTTATTAGAGATCAAGATCACAATGGTGAATTCCTTGATTCTATTGAAAATGATGAAAACTTGCTTGAACGACATATATGTGAAGAAAGCCACCAAGAAGATCACAATAAAGATCCATATGAGACATTTGATGAAGATGAAGTGCTCATATCTTCCCTTCCATTTGATGAAGACATCCAGGCCTTTGTTCCTCTTGCACATCAAGAAGAGAACATGGTGAGTTGTAATCCTTTTGAAGATCTTGATGATAGTGTATTCCATGACTTTGGAAGTGAAGAAGTATTAGAGGAACCCTCAGATGTGACAGATCTTTTTGAGAGGAGGAAAACAAAGCACTTTGTATTAAGGATCAAACCTCTTGTGATGAAGAGGCGATGGAGGGGCATGTGCATAAAGAGAAAGAAGAATTTTGAAGAATCACAACATGTTGATACATCATTATCTTTTCTCTTGCTCGATGAAGGTGAGGTTGTCCAGCCTTGATTTCCTCATGTGCATGAAGTTGAAGAAGCAAATAGTCTCAATGATGAATAAATTGAAGATCCAGTTGAAATCGTCCTAGCCTTTGTCCTTCTTGCACACAAAGACAAAGAGATGTTCATTTTCAGTCATGTTGATGGTCTTATGGAAGAACCTTTGGATACAGTTGATGAGCATATAGACACTTTCATACAGAGTGGCAAACGCAGGTGGGATTTTGGTCATCTCATTTTTTATAGAGACCCCATTTACGATATTGAGGGTAGGCGTCAAGAAAGGGGTTTGAGTTGTCATCTTCAGAGGACTACTTTTCATGCGTATATGATTCATATGTTTGGAAGACTGATGGTGACATGATTACAGATTTATTCGAGGATGACTGATCACAACATTTTCAGGATGATTTTCAGTCACCCCTTGGGACTTGTAATGCATATCTTTTTGGGGATGTAGACTTGTTGTATGAGGAATCGCAACCACCTACATCCCCAATTTTGGAGGAATAATAGGACATGCCCATATCATATCAATTATAGGTTCACTCTACAAAGAGGAAGTATTTTCATATTGAGGATTTCTACAGGGATTCCCAGATAAAGAAGGAATGCTTTTATTTTCCTATAATTGAGCATGTCCCTTACCTCATTTCCTCTTCTCAAGGAAATCATGAGGTCTTATTGGGATCTCTCATATATTCCCAGTATTTAGGAAGCAGTGATCATACTAATAGGGACAAAGATGAGCCATCGTCTACATATAGTAACCCTCTTCAAATATGGATTGACTGGGTTTGCGGTTACACACTCTCATCTAGGATGATCAGGATAACGATTTCTATTTCCAATAGGATTTGCTCCCTCTCACCCATCTCCATGAGTTTTATTTCATGATCGATTATATGTGTATTTATACTCATGATTATTATGTTCTTGAATTATCTTTGTTGTATTACATGATTAAGCACAAGGGGAGATACTTTGATGAGATGATCAATTGGTTGCATTGGTTGTATGACTTCACCTAATATCACCTATCACTTGATCTTTAGGGCCCCAAGGAACCTAGGTAAGTAGGTAGGTCATCTTTATTTCCTTGCATTTGAATCTTGATTTCTCATATTAGTTTAGATGCATTTTCATTTTTCATTTTTCTCTACTTGCATATTGATTTCATGCTTAGTTTATAATTTTTTGAAAAAATTCTAAAATTTACTTTTCTAGATTAGTTTTCATTTTTTATTTTGATGTATATGAATGAAGGGTGATAGAACCACCCTAGATTTTACGGTTTCTTATTTTAGTGTAGGCACAAGTCTACCAAGATATGATGCAGTTCTCATGCACTCTACGGTGAGCACATGTCCCCAAGTAGGAGCCAAATGTTATCCCCATTTTGTGTGATAAATAAGGAGATGATGTCTTGAGGCCCTCAGGTTGCAGATATGGAGTGTCAAGAGACTACATGACCACCAGTGTTCACTTGCACATATATAAGCCCACTCTGTAACCACATTTGATCCATTGTAAGAGAATCCACCACACCATCTAGCTTCTGGAAGGTAGGAGGGTATTGCTCAATGTGGTACAAGTCATGTATTGTGGCAAGTAATCACCCTAATATTTGAGGCATTTGAACATTTTGTATTTAAGCTACTTTTTATTATAGAATGTATGCTTGGACATTATTCCTTTGACCATGTTTCACCTTGGTGAGTGTCATAGATTTCCTAGTAATTGGACAACCTTTGGGGAAGGCTTGTGACTAGGGGTCCCTTGAGGGGTTATCGTACCATTCTCGACCATACATACCACTTTATGCTCATTACATTCCCATCATATTTCCCTCTTATAGGTCCTTTGACATTAGTCACCCAAGAAGGTCATGTACCTCATTTAATGGGAAGAAGGGGCTGAAGGCCCAGAGGGATTGTTGTTGGCTAAAAAGATAAAATCCTAGATATTAACCTTCCATATGCTTCGCCCATGGATCCCCGAGAAAGCAAGGAAATGATTCTTTGTAAAAAAAGGGGGACCCATAAGAATAATAATGAATGCTTAGGGGGTTAGTTGGAGGATGGGAGATCTCATCAAGAGCCAACCTATCATGATCATGAGTATTTAATGGTATGAAATTACCATCATCTGGTCACCAAGCCAGGGTAGTGGCTCTCAGTTACACAATTGAGAGAAAGGGGGCCTCATCACGAGCCAATCTTCTCATTTACACAAGGTATTTGTGAGTGACATTGTCATTATTTGGAAAACACGCCAGGATAGTGGCCTTCAACGTGTTCTTTAAAACATGAAAGAAACGAAGAATGGCAAGAAGATGGGATTGGAAAAAATGCATTGCAAACAAAGGTGCCACACACCCTCTACAAAGGCACCCATGAATGAGATAATATGATCCCTTGTATGACATGAGTGTCATCGACCTATGAAGTCTAGACCCCTTCCACCTCATCATCTACTACATAACCTTGAAAGGCCATCCTTGGGAGCATCCCCTTCTTGAGGGTTTTGGTCTACCCAATAGGACCTTTATGACACCCCTCCCACACTTAAACTTGGTCAATTGTATAGGGTTTTGAGCTTTTGTTTAATTTGATGAGGTAGTTTTGATGCACATGTTTAGGTTCCTTGCTTATTAGACGTGGTTTTTACTTGTCATGATATATTTGACTTGGTATATTTGGAGGGCATACCCTTTTGTTTTGCAAGACCTCACTTGGTGGCCAGTTTTGGGAGAACAAGCCTAGCTTGGGATTCCAGGGGGTAAGGATCCCACATGTTGGATGTGGTAGGCCCGCACACTAGATCACAGAGAGATGTATTTGGAGGATTACTTGACATCATGGAGGATCATATCCATCCCCTAGCATCCAAACGATTTTCCTAGGAGAGGAAAAACATCATCTTTTGAGGGATGGCGTCATGCATGAGGGGGTTTGATGGTGATGGAGTGATTGCACATTGACACTTCGCATATTTTCATCGGATGAGACATGGATAAGGATTAAAACAAGATGAGGAGGCTCAAAAATTGCCAACAACTTCCACATATTCTCCAACGACTTCCTCAAGTGTCAAAATGTCCCCTAAAGGGGTCACGTCACCTTATTCTAGGGTTTCATTTGTGTAAAAGTAAATTTTAAGATGAATTTTTAAATGTTATTTTGATGCAAGGGGTAAGATAAGGGTTGTTGACCCCTTATCTTATGTTTTACCCTTGCTAAGTGGACAAACTATGTGATAGACATTTGGTATAAATAGAGATCATGAAATCTCATTTTGAATCATAACTCTCCCATTGTGAAGAGCTAAGGACTGAAATTTTCACTACCTTGGATTTTTTTTTCTTTTTTGTTATAGTATGGTGCTTTCTTTGGTTATGGAGTACATGATGATGATGTGCTTGCTCTTGGAAGTATTTTCTAGCTATTGTGGTGGTTTATCTTGGCATGTTATGGTTTATCTTGTTTCTATTTAGATTGGTAAGGCATTTTACTTGTTGCTATCATTTGTAATTCAAGCTCAAGGTTGATTTTTTCTAAGGCTAGGTCAGAGTATAAGTACATACACCCTTAATTTAGCTCCGCCATAATTTTAGGCATATAATTATTGTTTGCAAGGATTTGCTAAGGAAAGGATATACACCCCTTAGTTTAAACCCTAGCTAGGTTACTTGCCTTGGGGAATAAGAGGATTTATACCCCCAAGGAGATAGTATCTCTAGCTCTTTACTTCTGAACCCGTCAACCCATTAATCAAAGGCATTAATCATTGCATTGGAGAAATAAAACATTGCATTGGTAAACATGAATACTTAAAGTTTTGAAGTTCTTTCACTTGGATATTGTTATTTGAGCCCTAGGCTATCTTGCCTCATTGAGATGTCCTTTTTCACCCACTAAAAATTCTTGTTGTAATAAAACTAACCTAGGACCATTAGGGTTGTATAAATCTAACCCTCTAACCCTAGATAACTCCTAAAATAATCTTAGAAAATAGTTATAACTTTGCACTAACAAACCACTAACCCTAGCACACTTTTTGGGATAGTTTGAGGTGATTTTTATTGGCTGAATTTTCTGTATAAGGCTTGTTTTTCTACAGCCATAAGCCTGATAAATATCACTGCAGTAAGCTTTTTGTGATAGCCTTTCTTTTATGCTAAATTCTTTCTCTTTCATTCTTGAGTTAAACCAGTCTTTACTAGCTTGTCTCTTGAGTAAAAGTATTTACTTAACTAGACTTTTAGCACCTATTTTGATGCTCTTATTATCTTTTTCATGTTGATATATATCATTGATTGTTGTTGCAATTAGGGACAAAAATCTTAACTTGCTTGCCCACCTAACATACTGCATTGTATACTTGGTTTTCATTGTGTCTCAGGAAGGTATTTTCTCTTGGTAGTTCACGCAAAGAATTGGAAACCTTAAGCAACCCTCGAGACTCGTTACCAAGTTCCCTTTACCATCTAGCGAATTGACCTTTAGGGGCATCCATTCATACATCACATTTTCCATCTCAATCCCCCCTAGGGTCACCAGGATTCCCCCCTTGAGTTGACTACCTCACCTCTAAAGTGAAGGGAACACCTTCCTAAGGTGACAGTGGATAGGTGTTCTCTAATTTGTTGCCAATTGGTGGTTGGGTCAAGATTTTCCCAACCTACAACTTGTGCGATAACAGAGCCAACTTTTTTTTATTGTTATTTTTTGAATTGACCTTACTTTAATATTTTTTAATGTAACAGTATCTAATAGAACGCTAACATGACAACATCTCCCCCATATTGGGTTGTAGAGCACCTCACTACTCTAGGTACAATTAAAAGGAATTAATCCTAGTAAGAAAGAAAATAAAGAATAAAGTGCTTGAAACCTGAAAAAGGGACTTGGAATGCATAAAATGAATATCAAAAGGAAAGAAAGGGGTTTGGAATACACACACTACTGAGGAAAGGATAACTCAAGCAACAAGTGCTCACTCTTCAAAGGCGCCCATGGAAATGGACCAAGCATGGTGTATTGCATGTTAATGACTCTATCACCATGAAGTAATCCCAAAAAACAATTTATTCACTATAATTACATTTTGTTGGGTATTCTCAGGAACTATTCTTCTACTTGGGTACTGGCACACTAGATAGGGTTTTTCTATGGTCCTCCCATACCTAAACTTGCCAAATTGCATAAATTCTTGAGCTAATGTGAAGTTTGAAGAAGATACCTAATGTGAATTGCATATTTGGATTTTTCATTAAATGATGGCTTACTTTGTATGATTCTATTGACTCTTGTATCTCATCATTATTGGTCTTACATGATTCTGTGAATTTGTTTGACCATTGTGCACTTGACGGGTCTTTTGGTGGACGTTTTGATCATGACACCTAGGACATTATGCATATTTCATAGGAAGTTTCACACTTGACACAAAGCATTGGGTCCTTTGATGGTTAGGCATGCCCTAGGGAACCTTTCCACTCCTCCTAGGCCTTGGACATCGAGGAGATAGGCTTAGATATTGCATATACAACTTGATGGTCACTTAGAGGGAAATAATCTCCTCACCCTGGGAAGGATACCTCAAAGCATATTAGGATTTGGTTGGATAATGTTGCACTTGGAAATTATGTCACACCTCTTGGGAGAGGTTATGGAGTCTTCTTCACCTATGACATCACACCCTAGATCATGGACATTCCATTTATGGATATGATGTCATGTTATGATGATGGTTGATTCGACTTAGCATGGAGGGACCCTTATTGGTGATAATTTGACACTTGATGGTGATATGACATGACTCTTCGAGTGAGGGATATGACCTTTGAAGTTGCTTGCACCTTTTCATGGAGGGATGTGTCCTTTGGAGACACCTTTTCACCTTTAGAGGATGATGTCATGACCTTTGGAGGCTTTCACACCACACGTGTCACATTTTTGAGGGGACATTTGTTATATTTTCATTGTATCTTTGCATGAGAGGCTATTTGAGGGGTTGGCCTTGACCTATCCCACTTGTATAATGGATAATTTTGTATTTTTGAGGCTTTGAGGGGTTATGGCATTAGGTTTTCCTTACATAAAGAGGCTAGTTCTACCTCAAGGCTAAATCGTAACTCACCTTTTGTGGAGAACCACTTATATTGCTCTCTTCTCTTATTTTCTACTATGGATTACTTGTGCGTGCATTTTGGAGGATGATCTTGTGGATGCTTCTTTGTTTTGATGGATGATCTATGAAACTAGGGTTTCCTCATGCACATTGACTTGGTTTAGTAAGTGTTCTTTCCAAGTTCAAGTTTTTTTCTTGGTATATTTTGGTGAAATTCTCTATTAGATGGTTAATAATTACATGTTATCTTATATCCTTGATTCATTTTAGAAACCCTATGGAAGGATTAAGATTGATTATCATCTTCCCTTATTTTGTCCATATAAATTTTGTTGAATCATTTAGGATCAAGTTAGGGATTAAGATTGTTTATCCCCTTGACCTTGTCTCTTTTATTGGTTAAAGTCTAGGGTGGATTGCATAAATTCTAGGATTTCACCTAGTTCACTTGATCCTCTTTCTAAACGTCTTAGAAGAAGTAGGACAACACCTAGGGTTTATGATGGTATAAACCTTAAGTTTTCCTTCCTAGAATTTCATTCCTAGGCCTATGATGGTATAGCCCTAGGGTTTGATTTTCAAATATTCTTATGCTCCTAGCCTCCATTA
Source organism: Picea engelmannii (assembly GCA_009831015.1). Classification (NCBI taxonomy): domain Eukaryota; kingdom Viridiplantae; phylum Streptophyta; class Pinopsida; order Pinales; family Pinaceae; genus Picea; species Picea engelmannii. The sequence goes on along the minus strand of ML790291.1, from coordinate 456,275 downwards.
AGTGTTGCTGCATAGACTCCATTTATCCAAGAAGAGAAAAAAACACTATAGTCTCTCTTGTTTGCAAGTGATACAAAACCCTAGATTAACTCTCTCTCTCTCTCTCTCTCTCTCTCTCTCTCTCTCTCTCTCTCCACCAACAATTTTTTATTAGCTTTAGGATCTTGCATGTGCATCCTCATCTCTTGCATTTATAGTCTAATGGCTTGCGCTAATTTCTTAGAATAATCTCTAACATAGTCATTGCTGCAATTTCTACATTTTTAGCCACTAGGGTTGCTAACTTGCATCTAATTAACATAGTTGCATGCTCTTTTCTCATGCAATTATTGGTTAATTGTGTACAAGTATTTTACATGGTATTTGGTGCATTTCCCATTTGTTATATTGTTGATTTAGAGCTAGTTCATTGTTGATGTTATAAAACTTTTGTTTTTGAAGTATGCTATCTCTATTTCTTAAGTTTTATTATATCAATCTTTTTCTTTGATAGCTAGAGTATCAACATTTTTCCCTTTTCTTTTAGCTAGTGTTTTGGGGAATTTTACTTACTTTTCATTATTGATTGTCACTTCTTTCACACACGTACAATCTACTTGTCTTGATTAATTCATCCTAACATTGCCCTTAACCCTGACCTAGCTAATCAAGTGACCAAGATAGGGAGCCACAGAGTTTCCTTTAGCTTGTTATAGGATCCATTGAGGTTGCAAGAGAAGCCTCCCTTGTGTTGGATCTCGATCCATCACTAAAACGAGGGAAGTACTTGCCTAGGTGATAGTGGCAATCACTTCCATATGTTACAATGGTTTAACATATTGTGAAGGATTTATAGAAGTGTTAGATTTTGTAATAACAATTACCACCATCAATAATGTACCGAGCATGAGAAAGCCAAGACCCAATCACAAGACAATCAAAAAGTCAAAACCCATAACTCTAGTGCAATTTACAAATGATTAGACTGAAAATGCGATATCAATTGTATTTGACGGTTGGACAAATGTTAAATGTAGGCCATTGATAAATGATACAATTATCACTATCAACAATGCTCCTAAAAGACACAAGGGCCTTGAGTATGACAAACAAAAAAGTTGGTGACTAGATAAGGAAAAAGAAAAAGTCCATAGTGCTCTGTAACAATTTATAAATGATTGGACCAAATATGGTTACTCATTGTATTTGATGGTTGGAAAAATGTCAAAGGTAGGCCATTGCTAAATATTCTTGGTGTTTTCACTAGTGGTATGGTCTTCCTTGTAGTGCATGACTACTCAAATTGTTACAATATTAATGCTAATATTTCAGATCCTTTACTAGAAACCTGTAGATTTTTCGAGGTCCTATGAGGCTGCCATATAAGGTATGTCCTTGACCTTAGTATGTCTCTAAGTTTCAACTGTGTGGGTGTCTTTTCTTGTTGTTTTTAGGACAACAAATAGTCACCAAACTTTCTTCTCAATATTTGATGGTTAAGTTTTGTTTTAAGGTGCCCTTGCAAGTGTTTTCTTTACTCAATGTTAGAACATGAAATATACATTAAAACACATAACACTACCTCTAGATCTTGAACTTTAAAATAATGATCTACACTTCTAAGCATGCATAAATTTGACACATAGATTTTTGGTCAACATGACCCTGGAAAACCCCCCCCATGGGGAAAACTAGTTTGGAGCAGATATATATAGAAGGCCTCAAAGAAAAATGTACAACACAGGAAACATATACAAGTGAACTTGGTACAATAGCAACCACTCGTTGGTGCCTTGGAGTTCCTCAAAGACTTTCCCACAAGCCTTGTGAAGTAAGGTGCCCCTTGCCTTCGTGATCCTTTCTTCCTCTTTCTTGCTTGTCTTTATCATGATCCTTTGCTTTGAGCTTGCCTTTGCCACTGAGATGCCATTATCCTTTACCCACTTGAATGTTTGAGTGACCCTTTCCCTTTTCCCTTGAAGTTTGCGCCCCCTCTCTCAAAGTGCGCCCTCCTCCAAGATGTGGTGCGCAACTACCTTTGGTGTTCCCTCTCCTCTAGCAAAAGCCTCCCAATGAATGTGTCCTTAGTGCTCCTCACTAAGACTCCCTCTCAACAAGTGCACACACCCTCACACAAATCTCTCGTGCAAATGGGTGTGCCTCTCCTTAAGGAATGCATCAATCCTCCTCCATGTGCACCCTTGACCATAGAATGTGCCCTCTCTCAAATTTAAGCCTCCTCCTCCATGGAAGCTCCTCCTCACTCTATGGGAAAACCATCATGCAAATGTGCCCATATCTCCTCAAGAAGTGTGCCCTTAACCATAGAGTGTGCCCTCTCTCAAATGTAAGCCTCCTCCTCTTCTCCTCTTCTCACAAGTGAAGAATGAGTCTAAAAAATGCACTGTATCCTCCTTTAGCCTCCTTTGGACAAGCCCTAAAAGATCAATGGCCTTGATCCAATCTAGCCAAGTCTAATCAGTGGGTGAGATCTAATCCAAAAATCTCACTAAGGAAACCCACTTTCCTCAGTTGCTTTATGTCTATTAATTCACCCACTTTGTGAATTAATTGTCACTTTAATGATTAAGTGACATATTTCACTTTTGACTTAAATCTCCTAAGTCAAAGTGAAATTAGAATCATAAAGTAAAGTACAAGGGTAATAGTCTCCCCCTTTGTGTTTAGAGACTCATAAACACATCGGGACCACTTTCCAAGGTACCCAAATCTCAGCACTCCCTCTTACCGAGGAAAGTGCTCGTCACCACCAATATCATCCCTGCAGAGGACATGGTTGCCTCCTAGCATATACTCGGTGAGTATGGTTGTACCCTGATCACTAAAAGTAGTCTCTCTCACAGATCTACTCAATCTGTGTGATCTATAGATGGAAGTGTCTCTCGACCTATCTAAGATCACCTAGATCTCAGCATCACACCAAATATCTCCACCTTGGTCTCCCACCAAGGATTTCCACCTCCTAGCATCTCGCCAACGGTCACTACTCTTGGCATCTCACCAAGATTCAGACTCTTGGCATCTCACCAAGAGTCTCCCCCTCTTGGTATCTCACCAAGAGTCATCAACTTGGCCTCTCTCCAAGTAACTTCCACCTGAAGTGGATCAAGAACCTGATCTTCCTGTCTCTATAGCCAAGTGAGGCTCAAGCCTCTGTGGTGCCCTGTCGCTCCTCCTCATCAATCTCTGATGCTCTGAAGCTATAGTACCAACTCTTTGTCTGCTCGAAAACTTTGAAACTGAAGCTATCATGGGTGGACCAATCACCCCCTCTGATGATGGCCATGGACACTGAGTCTTCTCTCCCTTTGAATCATTGTTGTGAGTCAGTCGATCCTCATCAACTCGGTGTCCCCATCTAATGCTAGATGGTGTAACAACAGACAAAGTAGTCACAAAATCACACTCTCTCGCAAACTTCTCCTTGAAATCTATCTCCTTTGTTGTCATTTCTGACCCACCCTGTTGCTTCTTCTTCTTCTTCTTGGGGCATTATCGTGCATAGTGACCCATCTCTCCACAAGGAAAGCATCTCATTGTGTTCATGTCTCTCTTCTTCCCACCACTGCTGCTCTCTCCTCCCTGTGGTGGGGGCCCAAACTTGGGACCCTGTCAACCTCCATGGTCGGTCTTCTTTGTTCCCTTTGTCCAAAGAGCAAGGTCCTCACCTGGAACTGACTCTTGTTGTTTTTTTCCAAAATCCTATGCCATTAGTCTAGTCTCCTCCTAAACAAATTCATCCCACATCCTCTCCCACTTAGGCATAACCTCCCTGGCAACAATGCCGCATACAAATGGACCCCATGGTTTGGTAAATTTGTTCAAAGTCGTCCTCACCATAGATTTGGGATCCACCACCTCTCCAATGCCTCCAAACTCGTCTTTGAACTGGATGCATCTACCAAGAAATGAAGTAACTGACTCATCCTCGAGCATGTGAATGCCCCTCAGTCGATCATGAAGAGCCAACTTTCGGTTCTCATTATATCTCTCGTACAACTTGCATAGAGATTCCCACATCTCATATGCATAAGTCTTCCCATTCAAGTGGAGAATAATATGATCTCTGACTGCATCATAATTGGTCCTCTTTTCCTTATTTTTCCTCTTCCTGAAATCTGCCAACAAGACTGGAGCAGTGACAGGAAGAACCGGAACATGCGCCTCAACTATATCACATAGTTTGAGGTCCTATCAAACAAATACGATCCTCTCCTTCCAAGGAGACCAATTGCTAAACCCGACTAGCCTGTCCTCAACACGCAACTGAGATGCTGACATGTTTGTCAAATTGCACTCACTCTGATGCTCCAAGTGCAAAGGAATGATGTCTCACTCATGTCAACACAGGTGTGAAAAAAGGCAAGCGAACACCAACCTCACTCCTAGCAAATATGTGTGAAAAGAGGTCATGAAATACAACCTCACTCTTGTTCACGCAGGTGTGAAAAGAGGTTATCCACAAGTGTCAAAAATCAGCCCAACAAATCTACCCATAATTGTCCAGAAACTCTGTCAACAAGCTATCCAAAATCTTCCCTGAACTGTCCAAATGGCACTAAATGAGAGGTACCTTTAGATCTGAAATTTACTCACTGTTTTGGAATGTAAACTTGTTGTCCAATAACAACCAATAGATCTGATATAAAACCTCACAAAATTGCCCAAAAATATGCTTAAAAATCAGCAAGTCTAAGCCACTTTTGGCTCTGATACCATGTAGATTTTTTCAGGTCCTATGAGGCTACCATCTAAGGTTTGTCCTTGACCTTAGTATGGCTCTAAGTTTCAACTTTGTGGCTATCTTTTCTTGTTGTTTTTAGGATAGCAAACAGTCATCAAACGTGTTGCTCAATATTTGATGGTTAAGTGCTCTTTTAAGGTGCCCTTGCAAGTGTTTTCTTTACTCAATGTTGGCACATGAAATACACATTAAAACACATAACACTACCTCTATATATTGAACTTTAAAATACTAATCTACACTTCTAAGCATGCATAAGATTGACACGGATTTTTGGTCAACATGACCCTGGAAAACCCCCCCATGGGGAAAACTAGTTTGGAGCAGATAAATATAGAAGGCCTCAAAGAAAAATGTACAACACAGGAAACATATACAAGTGAACCTGGTACAATAGAAACCACTCTCTGGTGCCTTGGAGTTACTCGAAGACTTTCCCATAAGCCTTGTGAAGTAAGGTGTCGCTTGCCTTGGTGAGCCTTTCTTCCTCTTGCTTGTTAGTCTTTATCCCGATCCTTTCCTTTGTGCTTGCCTTTACCACTGATATGTCATGATCCTTTACCCACTTGAATGATTGAGTGACCCTTTCCCTTTTCCCTTAATGTTTGCGCCCTATCTCTCAAAGTGCTCCCTCCTCCAAGATGTGGTGCACACCTAGCTTTGGTGTGTGCTCTCCTCTAGCAAAATCCTCCCAATGAATGCGCCCTTAGTGGTCCTTACTAAGGATCCCTCTCAACAAGTGCACACACCCTCACACAAATCTGTTATGCAAATGGGTGTGCCCCTCCTCAAGGAATGTGCTAATCCTCCTCTAAGTGCGCCCTTAACCATAGAGTGCACCCTCTCTCAAATGTAAGCCTCATCCTCCATAGAAGCTCCTCCTCCAAACAATGGTGCCCTCTACTCACTCAAAGGGCAAACCCTCATGCAAATGTGCCCCTATCTCCTCAAGAAGTGTGCCCTTGACCATAGTGTGCGCCCTCTCTCAAATGTAAGCCTCCTCCTCCATGGAAGCTCCTCCTCTTCTCCTCTTCCCACAAGTGAAGAATGAGTCTCAAAAATGCACTATACCCTCCTTTAGCCTCCTTCGGCCAAGCCCTAAAAGATCAATGGCCTAGATCCAATCTAGCCAAGTCTAATCAATGGATTAGATCTAATCCAAAAATCTCACTAAGGAAACCCACTTTCCTTAGTTTCTTTATGCCTATTAATTCACCCACTTTGTGAATTAATTGTCACTTTAATGATTAAGTGACATATTTCACTTTTGACTTAAATATCCTAAGTCAAAGTGAAATTAGAATCATAAAGTAAAGTACAAGGGTAATAGTCTCCCCCTTTGTGTTTAAAGACTCATAAACACATGGGGACCACTTTCCAAGGTACCCAAATCTCAACACTCCCTCTTACCGAGGAAAGTGTTCGTCACCACCAATCTCGTCCCTGCAGAGGACATGGTTGCCTCCTAGCATATACTCGGTGAGTATGGTTGTACCATGATCACTAAAAGTAGTCTCTGTCATAGATCTACTCAATCTGCGTGATCTATAGATGGAAGTGTCTTTCCACCTATCCAAGATCACCTAGATCTCGGCATCACACCAAAGATCTCCACCTTGGTCTCCCACCAAGGATTTCCACCTCTTGGCATCTCGCCAACAGTCACTACTCTTGGCATCTCACCAAGAATCACTCTGTTGCCATCTCACCAAGAGTCTCCCCCTCTTGGTATCTCACCAAGAGTCATCAACTTGGCCTCTCGCCAAGTAACTTCCACCTAAAGTGGATCCAAAACCTTATCTTCATGTCTTTGTAGCCAAGTGAGGCTCAAGCCTCCGTGGTGCCCTGTGGCTCCTCCTCATCAATCTCTGATGCTCTAAAACTGTAGTACCAACTCTCTGTCTGCTCGGCAACTTTGAAACTAAAGCTATCCTGGGTGGACCAGTCACCCCCTCTGATGATGGCCATGGACACTGAGTCTTCTCTCCCTTTGAATCATTTTTGTGAGTCAATCAATCCTCATCAACTCTGTCTCCCCATATAATGTTGGATGGTGTAACAACAGACAAAGTAGTCACGAAATCACACTCTCGCAAACTTCTCCTTGAACTCTATATCCTTTGTTGTCGTTGTTGACCCACCCTACTGCTTCTTCTTCTTCTTGGGACACTGTCCTGCATAGTGACCCATCTCTCCACAGGCAAAGCATCTCACTGTGTTCACGTCTCTCTTCTTCCCACTATTGCTGCTCTCTCCTCCCTGTGGTGGGGCCCCAAACTTGGGACCCTACCGACCTCCACGGTCGGTCTTCTTCTTTCCCTTTGTCCAAAGAGAAAGGTCCTCAACACCCGGAATTGACTATTGTTGTTATTGTCCAGAAGCTTCTGCCATTAGTCTAGTCTCCTCCTGAACGAAGTCATCGCACATCCTCTCCCATTTAGGCATAACCTCCCTGGCAACAATGCCACGTACGAATGGACCCCGTGGTTTGGTAAAGTTGTTCAATTTGTCCTCACCATAGAGTTGGGATCCACCACCTCTCCAACGACTCCAAACTCATCTTTGAACTGGGTGTATCTACCAAGAAATGAAGTAACTGACTCATCCTCGAGCATGTGAATGCCTCTCAGTCAATCATGAAGAACCGAATTCTAATTCTCATTAGATCACTCGTACAACTTGCATAGAGATTCCCACATCTCGTATGCATAAGTCTTCCCAGTCAAGTGGGGAATAATATGATCTCTGACTGCATCACAAATGGTCCTCTTTGCCTTATTTTTCCTCTTCCTAAAATCTGCCAACAACATTGGGGTAGTGACAGGAAGAACCGAAACATGCGCCTCAATTATATCACATAGTTCGAGGTCCTCTAAGACAAAGACAATCATCGCCTTCCAAGGCGACCAATTGCTAGCCCCGACTAGCCTGTCCTCAACACGCATCTGAGATACTGACATATCTGTCAAACTGCACTCACTCTGATGCTCCAAGTGCAAAGGAACGATGTATCACTCATGTCAACATAGGTGTGAAAAGAGGTAAGCGAACACCGACCTTACTCCTAGAAGATACATGTGAAAATATTTCATGAAATACATCCTCACTCTTGTCCACACAGGTGTGAAAAGAGGCTATCCACAAGTGTCAAAAATCAGCCCAACAAATCTACCCACAATTGTCCACATACTCTGCCAACAAGCTGTCCAAAATCTGCCCTAAACTGTCCAAATGGCACTAAATGAGAGGTACCTTTAGATCTGAAATTTACTCACTATTTTGGACTGTAAACTTGTTGTCCAAAAACAACAAACAGATCTGATATAAAACCTCACAAAATTGCCCAAAAAAATGCTTAAAAATCAGCAAGTCTAAGCCACCTTTGGCTCTGATACCATGTAGATTTTTTGAGGTCCTATGAGGCTGCCATCTAAGGTTTGTCCTTGACCTTAGTATGGCTCTAAGTTTCAACTGTGTGGCTATCTTTTCTTGTTGTTTTTAGGACAGAAAACAGTCACCAAACTTGTTGCTCAATATTTGATGGTTAAGTGCTCTTTTAAGGTGCCCTTGCAAGTGTTTTCTTTACTCAATGTTAGCATATGCAATATACATTAAAACACATAACACTACCTCTAGATCTTGAACTTTAAAATATTGATCTACACTTCTAAGCATGCATAAGATTGACACGGATTTTTGGTCAACATGACCCTGGAAACCCCCCCCCCCAATGGGGAAAACGAGTTTGGAGCAGATATATATAGAAGGCCTCAAAGAAAAATGTACAACACATGAAACATATACAAGTGAACCTGGTACAATAGAAACCACTCTCTGTTGCCTTGTAGTTCCTCAAAGACTTTCCCACAAGCCTTGTAAAGTAAGGTGCCCCTTGCCTTGGTGAGCCTTTCTTCCTCTTGCTTGCTTGTTTTTATCGTGATCCTTTGCTTTGTGCTTGCCTTTACCACTGATATGCCATGATCCTTTACCCACTTGAATGCTTAAGTGACCCTTTCCCTTTTCCCTTGAAGTTTGCGCCCTCTCTCTCAAAGTGTGCCCTCCTCCAAGATGTGGTGCACACCTATCTTTGGTGTGCACTCTCCTCTAGCAAAAGCCTCCCAATGAATGCGCCCTTAGTGCTCCTCACTAAGGCTCCCTCTCAACAAGTGCACACACCCTCACACAAATCTCTCATGCAAATGGGTGCACCTCTCCTCAAGGAATGCACCAATCCTCCTCCAAGTGCGCCCTTGACCATAGAGTGTGCCCTCTCTCAAATGTAAGCCTCATCCTCCATGGAAGCTCCTCCTCCAAGCAATGGTGTCCTCTCCTCACTCAATGGGCAAACCCTCATGCAAATGCACCCCTATCTCCTCAAGAAGTGCGCCCTTGACCATAGAGTGTGCCTTCTCTCAAATGTAAGCCTCCTCCTCCATGGAAGCTCCTCATCTTCTCCTCTTCTCACAAGTGAAGAATGGATCTAAAAAATGCACTATACCCTCATTTAGCCTCCTTTGGCCAAACCCTAAAAGATCAATGGCCTAGATCCAATCTAGCCAAGTCTAATCAATGGGTGAGATCTAATCAAAAAATCTCACTAAGGAAACCCACTTTCCTTAGTTGCTTTATGTCTATTAATTCACAAAGTGTGTGAATTAATTGTCACTTTAATGATTAAGTGACATATTTCACTTTTGACTTAAATCTCCTAAGTCAAAGTGAAATTAGAATCATAAAGTAAAGTACAAGGGTAATAGTCTCCCCCTTTGTGTTTAGAGACTCATAAACACAT
>ML790291.1:413593-440413 GCA_009831015.1 Picea engelmannii | reverse complement strand
TTGTAACAATTTGAGTAGTCATGCACTACAAGGAAGACCATACCACTAGTGAAAACACCAAGAATATTTAGCAATGGCCTACCTTTGACATTTTTCCAACCATCAAATACAATGAGTAACCATATTTGGTCCAATCATTTATAAATTGTTACAGAGCACTATGGACTTTTTCTTTTTCCTTATCTAGTCACCAACTTTTTTGTTTGTCATACTCAAGGCCCTTGTGTCTTTTAGGAGCATTGTTGATAGTGATAATTGTATCATTTATCAATGGCCTACATTTAACATTTGTCCAACCGTCAAATACAATTGATATCGCATTTTCAGTCTAATCATTTGTAAATTGCACTAGAGTTATGGGTTTTGACTTTTTGATTGTCTTGTGATTGGGTCTTGGCTTTCTCATGCTCGGTACATTATTGATGGTGGTAATTGTTATTACAAAATCTAACACTTCTATAAATCCTTCACAATATGTTAAACCATTGTAACATATGGAAGTGATTGCCACTATCACCTAGGCAAGTACTTCCCTCGTTTTAGTGATGGATCGAGATCCAACACAAGGGAGGCTTCTCTTGCAACCTCAATGGATCCTATAACAAGCTAAAGGAAACTCTGTGGCTCCCTATCTTGGTCACTTGATTAGCTAGGTCAGGGTTAAGGGCAATGTTAGGATGAATTAATCAAGACAAGTAGATTGTACGTGTGTGAAAGAAGTGACAATCAATAATGAAAAGTAAGTAAAATTCCCCAAAACACTAGCTAAAAGAAAAGGGAAAAATGTTGATACTCTAGCTATCAAAGAAAAAGATTGATATAATAAAACTTAAGAAATAGAGATAGCATACTTCAAAAACAAAAGTTTTATAACATCAACAATGAACTAGCTCTAAATCAACAATATAACAAATGGGAAATGCACCAAATACCATGTAAAATACTTGTACACAATTAACCAATAATTGCATGAGAAAAGAGCATGCAACTATGTTAATTAGATGCAAGTTAGCAACCCTAGTGGCTAAAAATGTAGAAATTGCAGCAATGACTATGTTAGAGATTATTCTAAGAAATTAGCGCAAGCCATTAGACTATAAATGCAAGAGATGAGGATGCACATGCAAGATCCTAAAGCTAATAAAAAATTGTTGGTGGAGAGAGAGAGAGAGAGAGAGAGAGAGAGAGAGAGAGAGAGAGAGTTAATCTAGGGTTTTGTATCACTTGCAAACAAGAGAGACTATAGTGTTTTTTTCTCTTCTTGGATAAATGGAGTCTATGCAGCAACACTTAATGGAGGCTAGGAGCATAAGAATATTTGAAAATCAAACCCTAGGGCTATACCATCATAGGCCTAGGAATGAAATTCTAGGAAGGAAAACTTAAGGTTTATACCATCATAAACCCTAGGTGTTGTCCTACTTCTTCTAAGACGTTTAGAAAGAGGATCAAGTGAACTAGGTGAAATCCTAGAATTTATGCAATCCACCCTAGACTTTAACCAATAAAAGAGACAAGGTCAAGGGGATAAACAATCTTAATCCCTAACTTGATCCTAAATGATTCAACAAAATTTATATGGACAAAATAAGGGAAGATGATAATCAATCTTAATCCTTCCATAGGGTTTCTAAAATGAATCAAGGATATAAGATAACATGTAATTATTAACCATCTAATAGAGAATTTCACCAAAATATACCAAGAAAAAAACTTGAACTTGGAAAGAACACTTACTAAACCAAGTCAATGTGCATGAGGAAACCCTAGTTTCATAGATCATCCATCAAAACAAAGAAGCATCCACAAGATCATCCTCCAAAATGCACGCACAAGTAATCCATAGTAGAAAATAAGAGAAGAGAGCAATATAAGTGGTTCTCCACAAAAGGTGAGTTACGATTTAGCCTTGAGGTAGAACTAGCCTCTTTATGTAAGGAAAACCTAATGCCATAACCCCTCAAAGCCTCAAAAATACAAAATTATCCATTATACAAGTGGGATAGGTCAAGGCCAACCCCTCAAATAGCCTCTCATGCAAAGATACAATGAAAATATAACAAATGTCCCCTCAAAAATGTGACACGTGTGGTGTGAAAGCCTCCAAAGGTCATGACATCATCCTCTAAAGGTGAAAAGGTGTCTCCAAAGGACACATCCCTCCATGAAAAGGTGCAAGCAACTTCAAAGGTCATATCCCTCACTCGAAGAGTCATGTCATATCACCATCAAGTGTCAAATTATCACCAATAAGGGTCCCTCCATGCTAAGTCGAATCAACCATCATCATAACATGACATCATATCCATAAATGGAATGTCCATGATCTAGGGTGTGATGTCATAGGTGAAGAAGACTCCATAACCTCTCCCAAGAGGTGTGACATAATTTCCAAGTGCAACATTATCCAACCAAATCCTAATATGCTTTGAGGTATCCTTCCCAGGGTGAGGAGATTATTTCCCTCTAAGTGACCATCAAGTTGTATATGCAATATCTAAGCCTATCTCCTCGATGTCCAAGGCCTAGGAGGAGTGGAAAGGTTCCCTAGGGCATGCCTAACCATCAAAGGACCCAATGCTTTGTGTCAAGTGTGAAACTTCCTATGAAATATGCATAATGTCCTAGGTGTCATGATCAAAACGTCCACCAAAAGACCCGTCAAGTGCACAATGGTCAAACAAATTCACAGAATCATGTAAGACCAATAATGATGAGATACAAGAGTCAATAGAATCATACAAAGTAAGCCATCATTTAATGAAAAATCCAAATATGCAATTCACATTAGGTATCTTCTTCAAACTTCACATTAGCTCAAGAATTTATGCAATTTGGCAAGTTTAGGTATGGGAGGACCATAGAAAAACCCTATCTAGTGTGCCAGTACCCAAGTAGAAGAATAGTTCCTGAGAATACCCAACAAAATGTAATTATAGTGAATAAATTGTTTTTTGGGATTACTTCATGGTGATAGAGTCATTAACATGCAATACACCATGCTTGGTCCATTTCCATGGGCGCCTTTGAAGAGTGAGCACTTGTTGCTTGAGTTATCCTTTCCTCAGTAGTGTGTGTATTCCAAACCCCTTTCTTTCCTTTTGATATTCATTTTATGCATTCCAAGTCCCTTTTTCAGGTTTCAAGCACTTTATTCTTTATTTTCTTTCTTACTAGGATTAATTCCTTTTAATTGTACCTAGAGTAGTGAGGTGCTCTACAACCCAATATGGGGGAGATGTTGTCATGTTAGCGTTCTATTAGATACTGTTACATTAAAAAATATTAAAGTAAGGTCAATTCAAAAAATAACAATAAAAAAAAGTTGGCTCTGTTATCGCACAAGTTGTAGGTTGGGAAAATCTTGACCCAACCACCAATTGGCAACAAATTAGAGAACACCTATCCACTGTCACCTTAGGAAGGTGTTCCCTTCACTTTAGAGGTGAGGTAGTCAACTCAAGGGGGGAATCCTGGTGACCCTAGGGGGGATTGAGATGGAAAATGTGATGTATGAATGGATGCCCCTAAAGGTCAATTCGCTAGATGGTAAAGGGAACTTGGTAACGAGTCTCGAGGGTTGCTTAAGGTTTCCAATTCTTTGCGTGAACTACCAAGAGAAAATACCTTCCTGAGACACAATGAAAACCAAGTATACAATGCAGTATGTTAGGTGGGCAAGCAAGTTAAGATTTTTGTCCCTAATTGCAACAACAATCAATGATATATATCAACATGAAAAAGATAATAAGAGCATCAAAATAGGTGCTAAAAGTCTAGTTAAGTAAATACTTTTACTCAAGAGACAAGCTAGTAAAGACTGGTTTAACTCAAGAATGAAAGAGAAAGAATTTAGCATAAAAGAAAGGCTATCACAAAAAGCTTACTGCAGTGATATTTATCAGGCTTATGGCTGTAGAAAAACAAGCCTTATACAGAAAATTCAGCCAATAAAAATCACCTCAAACTATCCCAAAAAGTGTGCTAGGGTTAGTGGTTTGTTAGTGCAAAGTTATAACTATTTTCTAAGATTATTTTAGGAGTTATCTAGGGTTAGAGGGTTAGATTTATACAACCCTAATGGTCCTAGGTTAGTTTTATTACAACAAGAATTTTTAGTGGGTGAAAAAGGACATCTCAATGAGGCAAGATAGCCTAGGGCTCAAATAACAATATCCAAGTGAAAGAACTTCAAAACTTTAAGTATTCATGTTTACCAATGCAATGTTTTATTTCTCCAATGCAATGATTAATGCCTTTGATTAATGGGTTGACGGGTTCAGAAGTAAAGAGCTAGAGATACTATCTCCTTGGGGGTATAAATCCTCTTATTCCCCAAGGCAAGTAACCTAGCTAGGGTTTAAACTAAGGGGTGTATATCCTTTCCTTAGCAAATCCTTGCAAACAATAATTATATGCCTAAAATTATGGCGGAGCTAAATTAAGGGTGTATGTACTTATACTCTGACCTAGCCTTAGAAAAAATCAACCTTGAGCTTGAATTACAAATGATAGCAACAAGTAAAATGCCTTACCAATCTAAATAGAAACAAGATAAACCATAACATGCCAAGATAAACCACCACAATAGCTAGAAAATACTTCCAAGAGCAAGCACATCATCATCATGTACTCCATAACCAAAGAAAGCACCATACTATAACAAAAAAGAAAAAAAAATCCAAGGTAGTGAAAATTTCAGTCCTTAGCTCTTCACAATGGGAGAGTTATGATTCAAAATGAGATTTCATGATCTCTATTTATACCAAATGTCTATCACATAGTTTGTCCACTTAGCAAGGGTAAAACATAAGATAAGGGGTCAACAACCCTTATCTTACCCCTTGCATCAAAATAACATTTAAAAATTCATCTTAAAATTTACTTTTACACAAATGAAACCCTAGAATAAGGTGACGTGACCCCTTTAGGGGACATTTTGACACTTGAGGAAGTCGTTGGAGAATATGTGGAAGTTGTTGGCAATTTTTGAGCCTCCTCATCTTGTTTTAATCCTTATCCATGTCTCATCCGATGAAAATATGCGAAGTGTCAATGTGCAATCACTCCATCACCATCAAACCCCCTCATGCATGACGCCATCCCTCAAAAGATGATGTTTTTCCTCTCCTAGGAAAATCGTTTGGATGCTAGGGGATGGATATGATCCTCCATGATGTCAAGTAATCCTCCAAATACATCTCTCTGTGATCTAGTGTGCGGGCCTACCACATCCAACATGTGGGATCCTTACCCCCTGGAATCCCAAGCTAGGCTTGTTCTCCCAAAACTGGCCACCAAGTGAGGTCTTGCAAAACAAAAGGGTATGCCCTCCAAATATACCAAGTCAAATATATCATGACAAGTAAAAACCACGTCTAATAAGCAAGGAACCTAAACATGTGCATCAAAACTACCTCATCAAATTAAACAAAAGCTCAAAACCCTATACAATTGACCAAGTTTAAGTGTGGGAGGGGTGTCATAAAGGTCCTATTGGGTAGACCAAAACCCTCAAGAAGGGGATGCTCCCAAGGATGGCCTTTCAAGGTTATGTAGTAGATGATGAGGTGGAAGGGGTCTAGACTTCATAGGTCGATGACACTCATGTCATACAAGGGATCATATTATCTCATTCATGGGTGCCTTTGTAGAGGGTGTGTGGCACCTTTGTTTGCAATGCATTTTTTCCAATCCCATCTTCTTGCCATTCTTCGTTTCTTTCATGTTTTAAAGAACACGTTGAAGGCCACTATCCTGGCGTGTTTTCCAAATAATGACAATGTCACTCACAAATACCTTGTGTAAATGAGAAGATTGGCTCGTGATGAGGCCCCCTTTCTCTCAATTGTGTAACTGAGAGCCACTACCCTGGCTTGGTGACCAGATGATGGTAATTTCATACCATTAAATACTCATGATCATGATAGGTTGGCTCTTGATGAGATCTCCCATCCTCCAACTAACCCCCTAAGCATTCATTATTATTCTTATGGGTCCCCCTTTTTTTACAAAGAATCATTTCCTTGCTTTCTCGGGGATCCATGGGCGAAGCATATGGAAGGTTAATATCTAGGATTTTATCTTTTTAGCCAACAACAATCCCTCTGGGCCTTCAGCCCCTTCTTCCCATTAAATGAGGTACATGACCTTCTTGGGTGACTAATGTCAAAGGACCTATAAGAGGGAAATATGATGGGAATGTAATGAGCATAAAGTGGTATGTATGGTCGAGAATGGTACGATAACCCCTCAAGGGACCCCTAGTCACAAGCCTTCCCCAAAGGTTGTCCAATTACTAGGAAATCTATGACACTCACCAAGGTGAAACATGGTCAAAGGAATAATGTCCAAGCATACATTCTATAATAAAAAGTAGCTTAAATACAAAATGTTCAAATGCCTCAAATATTAGGGTGATTACTTGCCACAATACATGACTTGTACCACATTGAGCAATACCCTCCTACCTTCCAGAAGCTAGATGGTGTGGTGGATTCTCTTACAATGGATCAAATGTGGTTACAGAGTGGGCTTATATATGTGCAAGTGAACACTGGTGGTCATGTAGTCTCTTGACACTCCATATCTGCAACCTGAGGGCCTCAAGACATCATCTCCTTATTTATCACACAAAATGGGGATAACATTTGGCTCCTACTTGGGGACATGTGCTCACCGTAGAGTGCATGAGAACTGCATCATATCTTGGTAGACTTGTGCCTACACTAAAATAAGAAACCGTAAAATCTAGGGTGGTTCTATCACCCTTCATTCATATACATCAAAATAAAAAATGAAAACTAATCTAGAAAAGTAAATTTTAGAATTTTTTCAAAAAATTATAAACTAAGCATGAAATCAATATGCAAGTAGAGAAAAATGAAAAATGAAAATGCATCTAAACTAATATGAGAAATCAAGATTCAAATGCAAGGAAATAAAGATGACCTACCTACTTACCTAGGTTCCTTGGGGCCCTAAAGATCAAGTGATAGGTGATATTAGGTGAAGTCATACAACCAATGCAACCAATTGATCATCTCATCAAAGTATCTCCCCTTGTGCTTAATCATGTAATACAACAAAGATAATTCAAGAACATAATAATCATGAGTATAAATACACATATAATCGATCATGAAATAAAACTCATGGAGATGGGTGAGAGGGAGCAAATCCTATTGGAAATAGAAATCGTTATCCTGATCATCCTAGATGAGAGTGTGTAACCGCAAACCCAGTCAATCCATATTTGAAGAGGGTTACTATATGTAGACGATGGCTCATCTTTGTCCCTATTAGTATGATCACTGCTTCCTAAATACTGGGAATATATGAGAGATCCCAATAAGACCTCATGATTTCCTTGAGAAGAGGAAATGAGGTAAGGGACATGCTCAATTATAGGAAAATAAAAGCATTCCTTCTTTATCTGGGAATCCCTGTAGAAATCCTCAATATGAAAATACTTCCTCTTTGTAGAGTGAACCTATAATTGATATGATATGGGCATGTCCTATTATTCCTCCAAAATTGGGGATGTAGGTGGTTGCGATTCCTCATACAACAAGTCTACATCCCCAAAAAGATATGCATTACAAGTCCCAAGGGGTGACTGAAAATCATCCTGAAAATGTTGTGATCAGTCATCCTCGAATAAATCTGTAATCATGTCACCATCAGTCTTCCAAACATATGAATCATATACGCATGAAAAGTAGTCCTCTGAAGATGACAACTCAAACCCCTTTCTTGACGCCTACCCTCAATATCGTAAATGGGGTCTCTATAAAAAATGAGATGACCAAAATCCCACCTGCGTTTGCCACTCTGTATGAAAGTGTCTATATGCTCATCAACTGTATCCAAAGGTTCTTCCATAAGACCATCAACATGACTGAAAATGAACATCTCTTTGTCTTTGTGTGCAAGAAGGACAAAGGCTAGGACGATTTCAACTGGATCTTCAATTTATTCATCATTGAGACTATTTGCTTCTTCAACTTCATGCACATGAGGAAATCAAGGCTGGACAACCTCACCTTCATCGAGCAAGAGAAAAGATAATGATGTATCAACATGTTGTGATTCTTCAAAATTCTTCTTTCTCTTTATGCACATGCCCCTCCATCGCCTCTTCATCACAAGAGGTTTGATCCTTAATACAAAGTGCTTTGTTTTCCTCCTCTCAAAAAGATCTGTCACATCTGAGGGTTCCTCTAATACTTCTTCACTTCCAAAGTCATGGAATACACTATCATCAAGATCTTCAAAAGGATTACAACTCACCATGTTCTCTTCTTGATGTGCAAGAGGAACAAAGGCCTGGATGTCTTCATCAAATGGAAGGGAAGATATGAGCACTTCATCTTCATCAAATGTCTCATATGGATCTTTATTGTGATCTTCTTGGTGGCTTTCTTCACATATATGTCGTTCAAGCAAGTTTTCATCATTTTCAATAGAATCAAGGAATTCACCATTGTGATCTTGATCTCTAATAAGTTTTCAAACTTATTCAGGCATCAATAATGATTGATCATGAGTTGGGAAACCTTCTTGGTAGCCATACCTTTTTTTCAAAACATTACACAATGAGTTTAGTCCGAAATAGTTAATGGAAACCTCCCATGCCATGTTGAGGGTAGGATTCCCCTTATAATTGTGGAGGATAACAATGTACTCTTTCTTTCTTTGCACACAAAACTTGACCAGGAAGTCCTTATCATGGCAATGTTCAAGTAATTTTTCACATAACTCATTTTCTTCCTGTATGTTTTCCTTGAGGCACTCAAAATTTTCCTCACTACTATTATCCTCCTTTTCTGGAACTGTTATCTCATTGGACTTCAGATGGAGGGTCTCCTTCAAATATATGATAAGGCCATAGGGAATATTTTTACATAGAAAGGTGTCCTCGAGATCTTGAATAGTATCCTCAAAATTATGAGTTCTAGGGCGCCAATGCTTAAGAAATTATCGGACAAGGGTCGTTGGAGAAGATATACTTATGGGATTGCAAGAATATATGAGCTAGTCTCTCTTCTTCTCTTCAAGTGACAAGAGAAAAAACCTTATTATTACATCATCTTGATCACAATATAAGTCGAAGATAAGTTGGGTGAACATGAAAATCTGTGCAATGTCCAATGAGGGATCACCATCAAACTTTGGGATGGATTCGAGCCAATACATCAGGCACTTGTTTGGATACCAATAAACATCCTCGATATCCAGGACCTTGTATGCCTCATGTAAGCGCCACAGAGACATACTTCCATCACTTAGGATAATAAATCAAGGGATTTTCCAGATGAGCTCAAGGATCATCAAAGGATGGAAAACGGGAAACAAGGAAAGGTGGGTTCAGGGAAGGTGGATTCACTTGATGAGATTTAAGAATATCTCGTCAAAAAGGTGAAAAGGGAACGTCCCTTGGGTGAAGTCGCTAAGAAAAATAGGAAAAAAGATATGGGATGGCTTGCTAAAGTGTCATCAGGGTTTGGAAAAGGGTTCAAAATCCTCCCTAACAACGGTGCCAAAATGTTATCACACAGGTTCTAGGTTGGGAAAATCCCGACCCAACCACCAATTCATGACAACTTAGAGAGAACATACCCACTTTCACCTTAGGCATGTGTTCCCGTCACTTTAGAGGTGAGGTAGTCACCTCAAGGGGGGAATCCCAACGATCCTAGGGGGGATTGAGATGAAAAATGGAATGTATGAATGGATTCCCCTAAAGTTAAATTCTATAGATGGTAAATGGAACTTGCTAATGAGTCTTGAGGGTTTCTTAAGGTTTCCAATTCTTTGAGTGGCCTGCCAAGAGAAAATACCTTCTTGAGACACAATGAAAACCAAGTATACAATGCAATGTGTTAGGTGGAAAAGCAAGTTAATCTTGTTTTCCCTAATTGCAGAAACAATCAATGATATATATAATCATGTAAAATATAGTAAGAGAAACTAAATAAGTGCTAAAAGTCTAGTTAAGTAAGCAAGAGTCAATCTAGTAAAGACTAGTTTAACTCAAGAATAAAAGAGCAAGACTTTAGCATAAAAGCCAGGTTGTCACAAAAAGCTTAATAAAATGATATTTATCAGCCTTATGGTTGTGTCAAACCAAGCCTTATAACGGAAAATTCAGCCAATGAAAATCACCTCAAACTAGCCCTAATTTTCGCTAGGGTTAGTAGTTTGTTAGGAAAAAGTTCTAGCTATTTTATAGGGTCAGTTTAGGAGTTATCTAGGGTTAGAGGGTTAGATTTATACAACTCTAATGGATGTAGGTTAGTTTTATTAAAGAAACAAGTTTTAGTTGGTGAAAAAGGATTCCTCAATGAGGCAAGATAGCCTGGGGATCAAAGAACAATATCCAAGTGAAAGAACTTCAAAACTTCAACTTTTCACGTTTACCAATGCAATGAATAATGCCTTTGATTAATGGGTTTATGGGGTCAGAAGTAAAGAGATAGAGATACTACCTCCTTTGGGGTATAAATCCTCTTATTCCCCAAGGCAAGTAACCTAGCTAGGGTTTAAACTAAGAGGTGTTTATCCTTATACTTCCTTAGCAAACCCTTGAAAAAAATAATTCTATGCTTAAAATTATGGTGGAGATAAAGTAGGGGTGTATGCACTTATACTCCCTACCTATCCATAGAAAAAATCAACCTTGAGCTTAAATTACAAATGATAGCAACAAGTAAAATGCCTTACCAATCCAAATAACAACAAGATAAACCATAACATGCCAAGATAAACCACCAAAATAGCTATAAAAGACCTCCAAGAGCTAGAGTATCATCATCATGTACTCCATAAACAAAGAAATAACCATACCATAGCACAAAAGAAAAAAAATCTCCAAGGTAGAGAAAATTTCAGTCCTTAGCTCTTCACAATGGGAGAGTTATGATTCAAAATGCGATTTCATGATCTCTATTTATACAAAATGTCTATCACATATTTTGTCTACTTAGCAAGGGTAAAACATAATATAATGGGTAAACAACCCTTATCTTACCCCTTGCATCAAAATAATATTAAACAATTCATCTTAAAATTCACTTTTACACAAAAGAAACCCTAGAACAAGGTGATGTCACCCCTTTAGGGGACGTTTTGGAAATCTAGAAAGTCATTGGAGAAGATGTGGAAGTCGTTGGGGATCTTTGAGCCTCCTCATCATGTGCTAAGACTTATCCATGCATCATTCAGTGAAAATATTCCAAGTGTCAATGTGAAATCACTCCATCACCATCAAACACCCACATGCGTGACGTCATCCCTCAAATGATGACGTTTTGCCTCTCCTAGGAAAATCGTTTGGGTGCTGGGGGATGGATAAGATCCTCCATGTTGTCAAGTAAACCTTTAAAGGCATCTCTCTGTGATCCGGTATGTGGGCCTACCACATCCAACCTGTGAGATCCTTGCCCCATGGAAGCCGAAGCTAAGCTTGTTCTCCCAAAACTGGCCACCAAGAGAGGTCCTACAAAACAAAAGGGTACACCCTCAAAATATCTCAAGTCAAAGATACCATGACAAGTGCGAACCACATCTAATAATCAAGGCCCCTAAACATTTGCGCCAAAACTACCTCATCAAATTAAACAAAATCTCAAAACCCTATACAATTGACCAAGTTTAATTATGGGAGGGGTGTCATAAAGGTCTTGTTATCACACAATTTGTACCTGCCCAAAGCCCAAGGAAAGTAAGGGAGATTGGAGTAACAAACATGATATCCTATCACTATCACCTTAATAGGAAATCCCCACTTTATAGGGGTAGGCAAGGTCTACCCCAGGGGAAGCATCCCTGGTAACCTAAAGGGATGGAAAATTAAGGTTATGTTCAAGATGTATTCCCCCCTCTCATTGGTTACCAAAATCACTAAATCCATTTCTTAAACATGAGGTTAATGAAGTGCTTGATGTACCTTCCCAGAACAAGACAATATATCATGTGTATACAATAATTCTAAGTACAAAAATGATAATAACACTTGAATAG
Organism: Picea engelmannii; assembly: GCA_009831015.1. Taxonomy (NCBI): domain Eukaryota; kingdom Viridiplantae; phylum Streptophyta; class Pinopsida; order Pinales; family Pinaceae; genus Picea; species Picea engelmannii. The sequence goes on along the minus strand of ML790291.1, from coordinate 428,389 downwards.
ACAATGGACAGTGACAGTAAGTGCTAGCTGATATAAAATTGCAATAGTTAATAAGTTTACAACAACAATTGATAAAATGTAACAGCTGCAACAAATACTCCTAAGAAAAGTTGGAAAAGACAATGAAACGATAGCATTGACTAAGTAGTATGATAATAACTTGTCATAAGCAATTTCTGAAATAGTTGGATAACAATTAATGTTGAGTATGCATAAAATTTGCTGCAATTAGATGGCTGTAGAAAACATTTATAACATCAACAAATAAGTTAGTGATCTAGGCTAAACTAGGGTTAGAGATAGTTAGTAACAGCTTAGGAGAAGAGTGTTTGAGTGTTTAACCACAACTCCTCACACAAGAGGCGAGGACTGAAATTGGCGCCCTCTTGAGGAGTGTTTGGCTGAAATAATGAGGTGCACCTCCATTGGAGGCCTTTTTCTTGCAACTTGGATTGAATTCATGAGGTTTTGTGGCAATCTAGTGTTATTTTGCATGATTATTCTTGGTGCAAGTAAGTAAATTTTGCTTTTGTCATTTATTTGAATGGTTATGGTATGGTTTACTTGCATATATAAGATTATGAAATTGCATGCCTAATTAATGCTATAAGTTAAGGAATGTAAGGTATTACTTCCTTGCTTTATATTTTCCAAGCTTCATTAAATTGATCTAGTATTTTGTTAAAACCTCTAAATCCCTAAAGTGCTATCTCTTTAGAGGTTGTGATCAAGTTATTATTGCATACAATTCTACTCCAAAATAAGTTTAAGAAGAGGGAGGCACTAGGGCCTAGAAGAGCCTACACCCTATCCACCCCCTCTCAAGGTCTAGAACCTAGGAGGACTGAAGGTACTACTCTTCCTAGGCTTATTTCCCCTCTTAGACTTGAACATAATCATTTGTTATCAGCCTCAAACAGAAAGCTTCCTTTGACTCCATCACCCCCTTGTAAGGCACTAATATTCAAACGCTATTTCCTTGAGAAATCAACCTAAAAATGCAGACTTCTACTTGCCACTCTTGCTAACCTAATCTAACCCACTAACTTAATCTAGGATCACCTACAACTAACTTGTTGCTGTCACAATCATTGTTACATCCCTTTATTGTACAACCTACCTAGCCCTACCAACTTTATTGAACTAACCCAAAACTTGCACAAGCCCATGCACTATCATCTTAAGGTTCTGAACCACTTCTTGTTGTTATTCTAAGTGAATTTCTGAAGTTGTTGTTGTTGTTATCATTGATGTACAGTCATCATTTAACAGCCCACCTAATCTTACAAGCTAACCAAAACAACCCATAAATGTGCATGAAACAAAGTATTATCAATTAGAGTTAAAGTATGCATTGAATTGTCATTAAAAGGTACATTTCTGAAGGTTTATTACAATTTTCATTACTTTTATTTTGTTGCTACTACAGTTATCTTGGACAACTTGAAAGTCCATTTGTTGATTGATAAATCTCTAGAACTTGCATATGATGAAGTGTTATAATTGAAGTTTTAAATACCTTGTTATATTGTTTATACAGTTCATTTTTTGAAATATATTGCAACTTTATTCATTGTACTTAATGTTGTTATACATTTGTCATTTGCTGCATACTCTTGTTCACTAGAAATGTTATTATAAGTTCATTGTCTTGCTGAAGCACCAATATCATTTATTGCTCATAAACTTCCATAACATTTGTTGTTGTCTTGGTAAAGGGAATGTACACTTATTTTTAACTTTTGCTTCATCCATCAATACGTGACTTAGTAATTAAACCCAATTTGAATGACCTAGAGAGAGAGGGGTAGTTTATATTGTCCTTTTCCCTTCCTCAAACCCCCTAGGTCTAGGGACGTCTCCCTTGGAGAAAGTTTTTCCTCCTAATTAGAAAAGGGTATCCTATTATGGTGAAAGTGACATGATTATCCTCGTGTTATGCCAATCCCGACTTAGTTGCGTCGGGCTTTGGGAAAGTACATATTTTGTGATAATAGGTCCTATTGGGCAGGCCAAAAACCTCAAGTAGGGGATGCTCGCAAGGATGGCCTTTCAAGGTTATGTAGTAGATGATGAGGTGGAAGGGGTCCAAAATTCATAGGTCGATGAATCTCATGTCATATAAGGGCTTGTATTATCTCATTCATGGGTGCCTTTGTATAGGGTGTGTGGCACCTTCGTTTGCAATGCATTTTTTCCAAGTCCATATTCTTTCCATTCTTTGTTTCTTTCATGTTTTAAGGAATGAGTTGAAGGCCACTGTCTTGGTGTGGTGTCCAGATAATGAAAATTTCACTCACAAATATCGTGTGGAAATGAGAAGGTTGGCTCATGATGAGACCCCCTTTCTCTCAGTTATGTAACTGAGAGCCACTACCCTGGCTTGGTGACTAGATGATGGTAATTTCATACCGCTAAAGACCCATGATCATGATAGGTTGGCTCGTGATGAGATCTCCCATCCTCCAACTAACCCCCTAAGAATTCATTATTATTCTTGTGGGTCCCCCTTTTCTTACAAAGAAGCATTTCATTGCTTTCTCAGGGATCCCTAGGTGAAGCATCTGGAAGGTTAATATCTAAGATTTTATCTTTTTAGCCAACAACAATCCCTCTGGGCCTTCATCCCCTTCTTCCCATAAAATGAGGTACATGCCTTTCTTGATTCACTAAAGTCAAAGGATCTAGAAGAGGGAAATATGATGGGAATGTAATGAGAAGAAAGTGGTATGTATGGTTGGTAATGGTACTATAACCCCTCAATGGACCCCGAGTCACAAACCTTCCCCAAAGGTTGGCCACTTACTAGGAAATCTGTGACACTCACCAAGATGAAAAAGGGTCAAAGGCATAATGTACAATCAGACGTTCTATAATCAAAAGTAGCTTAAATAAAACATGTTCAAATGCCTCAATTATTAGGGTGATTACCTGCCACAATACCCGACTTGTACCGCATGGAGCAACACCCTTTTTCCTTCTAGAATCTATATGGTGTGGTGAATGCAATGAAAATGGATCAAATGTGGTGACAACAATATTATGTATGTGCAAGTGGATATTTTTGGTCATGTAGTCTCTCGGCACTCCATATCTACAACCCGAGGGCCTTGAGATATCATCTCCTTAGTTATCCCACAAAATGGGGATAAGAGGATTAATTAAAAAAACAAAAAAATAAGTATGTACATATGTACATGACAACATATAAAATAATAAACCAACATAAATCCATCTTAAATCCAGATCTATCAAGCATCGAGAGGGATCAAATTTGTTAGGGTGTAATTTTTTGTATCCCATGTCAAATATTACTTCTTTCATATTAGATGGTAATAAAACAATTTACACATTAAGAAATTTGAACCCTCTCGGTGCTTGATAGATCTGGGTTTAAGATGTATCTATGTTGGTTAATATGAATTCAATCCATTAGGACTAGGGGAAATAGCTTCATAATGAGGGGTTAGAGCTTAAGTTGACCTTTTTCTTTTGAAGTTGGTCATTCATTATCCCATCATTTCTTCTTTCCTTTACAACATTCTTTCTTTTTCTTATTCATTTTTATCTAGCATGTACATCAACCTCGACATTCTAGCCCTTCTTTCATAGGAAGATGGACCACATGCCTTTTTTGTGTACATGTAACAACCATTATCGAAGTTTAGTACATAGAGAAAGGTCCCATGATGGAAGGTGTTAAGTATGGCAGGGAGCGGTATGCTAACCCTATCAAAGCCTCCCAATAGTACTCCTGTTCCCTAAGAGTGACAACACTGGAGTAGGATACAAATGATGGCCACCAAGGTGAAACAAGATAAAAGGCATAACTTTCAAGCTTATGATTAATTATACGACTTCAACCCATGATCCTCACCTAAATTCCTAATGCATTAAATATGCCACTTTATATGAAACAATGAGTGGTGTAGCTCACAATGTCTTGGACCACATCGTTCGATGAACCATGCTAATTAGGTGTGATAAAATGAGATGAATGAGGAGGGAGGAATTTGAGGGGTTGTTTTGGAGAGTTTTGATCATCATCTTCATCATCGGGATCACTGTCTTCATTTCCAACCATGATACATGATCTCCTCTGGTTACCCATAGGTGAAAGAGGGGGTAACAATAAGCATATCATGCCAATAGGTAGATTAAAGAACATTGAATGGTATGCCACATGCATAGGAAACTTGCAGACTTGCATCCACGTTGTCCTTGCTGGTTTAGTCAATGAAATCTCCTATTGTTATAGACCTGTAGGCATGGTCCTGTCTTACAAAGGGGGAAAACAGTTTAGTAGTTCCACCCACTTTCCCTCTTGGAAATTCTTGTCACATATTTCCACAAGGGTGTTAATTTTTTTTTTTCTTTTATCTTCGTTGTCACTTTCACCTTAATCCCCTCTTCCCTTTCTCCATAGGTTAGGTCATCATGAATATTATCATATTATTTGGGTTTTCCATATTTTTTATTACTATCAACACCACTAGAATAAAACGCATAAGCATACACCACAAACTTGTCATGCATTTTGAGAGAAGATTGATATACAATGAAGGAGAGGGAAGAATGAGAAATAGTAGGAGAAGACAAAATTCATATTCCATGAATAAACAACACAAGGGAGAGAAAACAAGTTGAGAGAGATTCAGCTTAGAGCTTACCCTTTCAGTTCTACAATAACAATTGAATGTGACCATGGTAGTGTTTAATCTCCTCTCCAAGCTTTGACATATCTTATCTTTTAAAAAACCAACAAGAAACCCACTCAAAACCCTTGGAAAAGATAAGTGAAATGAGTGATGCGATAATTTTATTAATGCCCAACAAATGACCACACAAGTAGGTCAATGGGACGTAAAGAGTATATCCACTATAAGTACAAAATGAGAGTGTAAAACAAGTCCTAAATCTATGCTAAAAGTAGAAAAAGATGATGATGACGAATGACTCTCTATGATGCCCAGGATCTAAGTCTCTAGCTAAAAGTTAAATTTTTAGTTAAGAGAGATATAAGATAAGGTGTGTTATAGTGCAAGTTTTAGGTTTGGAAAATCACAACCCAACCACAAAGCAAGTGCTACAACTTGGAAATCCTACACCCAATGTCACCTCGATGTAGTTCCCACACTTCAAGGGTGACAAGGTCACTCTAGGGAGTCGATCCTGGTGACCCTAGGGGGATTGATATGGAGAGAAATGGAAGTGAAGCCCCTAAAGATCAAGTCTAAGTGGAGTGAAAAGTGGGAATAGATTCCTTGCAAGTCGAGTGATTGTTTCCCCAAAGGTATATTACTTCTTTGGATGATTGTACTTGCCCAAGATGCAAGAAAATCCAACTTGCAATGATATATGTTTGTATGGATCATAAAGTTAAGCTTGATGTCCCTAATTTGTAGCAGTATATGACAATTTATATCAGCATGTAAGACATTCAAATCAACATGTAAAGAATGAGATGAATCAATAATATTATCAATGAGTATGACAATCAATTATGACTAAAAAATGTCACTTTAAGGCTGAAGATAGAAAGTTGTTATAACAATGCATTTTCTACAGAAAATTGAAGTCTTATGGTTGTAGCTTTCAGTCACTTATATCAGCAAATTACACCATCAAAATATGTCAACAATCAGCTCAAACGATGTGCCCTAGTTAGTAGAGTAAGTGAGCAAAATTTAGGAGTTAGTCCATGGTTAGTTTAGGAGTTATGTATAGTAGTTTATCTAAGTTAGATCAGCCCTAATGGATGTAGGTTAGGGTTTGTAACAACAAGAAAATTAGTAGGAGAGAGGGGACGCCCTAGTAGGGGAAGACTCCTCTTAATGAGGCAAACCAACTTCAAGCAAGAAACCTTTCAAAAGATAAAAAATGCATTTCCCAAGGCAATGATTGTATATCTCCAATGAAAAAAATATATGACTAATGCCTTTACTGTTGGATTAATGGAGTCAAATGAAGTAAGAGCTAGAGAAGCTACCTCATTGGGGGTGTAAGCCTTTTTACTTCCCAAGGAAATTTTTTCTAGCTAGGGTTTAAGTTAAGAGGGTGTATGCCCTTATACTTCTCTTAGCAAACCCTTGTTTAATCAATAAGATGAAGCAATAAAATGATGAAGACTATGGTGGGGGTGTATGACCTTATACTTACCACCTAAATCCTATAAAAGCAATCCTTGACTTGAAAAGAATGATATCATAAGAGTAGAAGACCATATCAAAATCAAGAAAAATTCCAAGATAATCCACCATAAAAGCTAGAAAAACATCATCCAAGGCTAGAGCCTCACTCCTCCATCAACCATTCATTAAGATAGAAATAAAAAAGCGCACAAGAGACTAACAGATCCAAATATAGCGAAAATTTTAGACCAATATTCTCACAATGAGGGAGAGTTATATTAAAATTAGATCTTATTATCTCTTATTTATACAAATGTCACCAAGGTGACTTGTCCACAAATTAAGGGGTAAATCACAAGATTAGGGGTCAAAAACCCTAATCTTTCCCCCTTAACAAAGTAATATTAAACAATTCATTCAAAATTTCACTTTTTGCACAAATAAAACCCTAATTACATGGACGTCGCCCCTTTAGGGGATGTTTTGGCACTAGGAGAAGGTTGTTGGTGATGTAGGAGCGTAGTAAGGATTTCCAAAGCCACATGTCAAGGATCCAAATGTATTACTTCATGGTCAAAGACTCAAAAACCTCAAAACGTCCAAGTGCCAATGCATATCATCTCACCACCATGCCCTAGCCCCCCATACATGACGTCAAGCTAAAAAATAGGACGTTTTTCCCTTCCTGGGAAAATCATTTGGAAAGTGAGGACTGGGATATGTCATCCAAGTCATAATCAAGGCCTTCCAAGTCTGATCTTTCCCATCCAGCATGTAGGCCCTTAACATCCAACTTGTGGGCTTGTAACTCCATGGAAGACCAAGCTAGGCTTGTTCTCCCAAAACTGTCCACCAACTAGGTCATGTAAATATAAATGAGCACACCCTCCAAGGATATAAAGTAATAACATCATGATAAGTGAATATAATCAATAAATAATCTATCTAAGCGTGTGCATCAAATATCACTATATCAAAAAATTATCTGCTCAAAGACACTATGTTACTTGTCAAGCTTGAATATGGGAGGGTTGACAAGGTGTCCTATTGGGTAGATCTTTCCCTAGGTCAAGGAGATTTTCCAAGAGATACCTCTCTAAGCCATGTAAAGTGGATGAAGTGGTTGGGGTCAATACTCAATGGGCACATGGTTCATGACATACAAGGGGTCGTAGTGTCTCATTCATGGGTTCCTTTGTAGAGGGTGTGTGGTACCTCCGTCTGCAATGCACTTTTTCCAAGCCCATCAATTGACTTTTATATTTATTTATTTGTATTTTCTTTCAATATTGCATAAGGAGAGGTTTAAGGTAACCTCCCTAGCGCGGTGACCAGATGATGGCAATGTCACTGACAAACACCTAGTGGAAATGAGAAGGTTGGCTCATGATGAGACCCCATTTCTCTCAGCCATACAAATGAGAGCCATTACCCTGGTTTGATGACCAGATGATGGTAATGTCATACCACTATATATTCATGGATGTGATAGGTCCGCTCGTGATGAGACCTCCTATCCTTCAACTAACCTTTTAAGCATTCTTTATCATATTGTGGTTCGCCTTTACTCAAATATAAGCATTTCACTGCTTTCTTGGGTGATCCTTGGGCGAAGCATATGGAAGGTTTATACAAGGATTTTATCTTTTACCCAACATCAACCCCTCTAGGCCTTCAACCCCTTCTTCCCATACAATGAGGGACAACCCCTTCTTGGGTCAATACACCCTAAAATGACAAGAGATAAGGAATGGAGGGGAACAATGATTGAAAGTGGTAAGTATGGTTGGGAATGGTATGATGGCTCATTAAGGGAGTTCCTGATAACAAACCCATCCATAACGAAAAACAACTTACTAGGTCACAATGTCAACCACCAAGGTGAAGCAGGGAAAAAGGCATAATGTCCAAGCATACATCATGAAATATAGAGCAATCTAAGATACACCATACTCAACTGGATTAAATATTGAATTGATGCTCACCATAATACTGGCTTGTACCTCATGGAGCAAGGCTCACTGCCTTCTAGAAGCCAGCTGGTGTGGTGGATGCCATCTACAAAACTGTGACCATCTACGGTGGTGAGTGGGTTTTCCATCTATGCAAAAGGGTACTACATCTGTTCATGTAGTCTCTCGACACTCCATATCTGCAACTTGAGGGCCTCGAGACATAATATCCTTAGTTATCCAAAAAATGGGGATAACATCTGGCTCCTACTTGGGGACATGTTCTTGCCATAGAGTGCATGAGAACCGCAACATATCCTGGTAGACTTGTTCCTGCAAGGAAACATCAAACTTTCAAGTGCAGGATGGCCTACTCATCCTTGTTCTTATATGATCATAATCAAAACCAACTAAGTTAGAAAAATAAAATTTTGACATTTTTTCAAAAACTTCTAAACTAAGCATGAAATCAATATGCAAGTAGGAAAAAAAGAAAATGCAATGCATCTAAACTAATATGAGAAATCAATATGCAAATGCAGGGAATCAAAATGCTTACCTACTTACTTGGGGCACGAGCCATGAAGAAGTCATGTGAGCTGGATGTGAGGTTGGAGAAGAGACTCGTCTACTGGTAGTGGCATATTTCTCCTATCTAATGATGTCAGATAGTACCTTTCTTTGTCAGACTTCTTGTTGATGATGTAAGGGATAATCCAAGAAATTTTGTATTCTTGGTCATAACTGGGCTTTCCCTTTCTTTTGTCCCACATGAGTACAAAACTTCTTTCATTTAAATCGATGAAATGTGTATTATTATCGTGCAGATGATCTGTGTGCACTGTTTCTTTGATGATTTCTTCATGTTTCTCACCTTCCTTCTTCAAAATCTGAATAGACCCTAGATCCTTCCCATGGTATTTTTCAAGTTTGTCTTTGTATTGGTCTGTCCATGGAAGAAGTGTATCTATGGAGTCTTCCTGCATAAAAGGTAGCTTAGATAGATCATACTCAATGGTCTGTGGGAGTACATCATAATCACATTCATTCACATAATCAGGACCATTAGGATCCATCACGTGTCTATCAAATTTATCTCTATTGTATAATATATGAAAAGTGGCATCTCCCATAGGAATGTGTGCATGGGTGAGATCCATGCTAAGGAAACTCCCAAGCTCAGCATACCAACTCCTAGATAAAAGAATCCCCCAATCATCTGGAACACCGATCACTACTATGTCCATGAGAATGTTGATATGTAGAAAATCAATCAGGAAAACCTCAATGTCCTCACATACCCCAAGGACTTTGGCTTTTCTAGAATCAATACCACATACATTGCCATAGGGTCGACTTGTTTTCAAACCAAGATGTTTCATTACCTTCAATGATATGACATTTGTTGAGGCCCCTAAATCAAGCATGTAGTTGTTCAAGCGAAGGCCATTTATACCTAATGAAAGATAGAAAGGAGGGTTCTTATCCCTTGGCCAATCGAGATACATAGTGTTTAACATGATTGAAGGATCTTCCTTCTTGGCTGACACCTGTAAGATTTTCAAAAATTCCATTTTTACGAAAGGGATGTTACACATCCCTGTCACTGGGACCATCATATTCAGTTTTCCAAACATGATTGCAACATCTATATTTAATTGAATTTCATTTGTAGGAGTTGGCTTAGGAAGCAACTCACATACCGACGATGGAGGTGGTGGAGCCACCTTTTCTGCTAATAGAAGAGGACTATTAGGCTGTGATGGAGGGCTTGAAGCATTTTTTCTTCTATAGGCTAGGATTCCCCTCCTCCTCAATTCCTTCTTTTGATCATCTGTCAATTTACTTAAGGCATGAAGTCTTCCCTCTCTTTCTCCTATTCTTCTGGCTTCATTTATCTGTTCTTGAGTAACATGTTCCTCGTTGAGATTGGAAATCATGAAGTTTATATCGTCAGGATAACCTATGTCTTGTCAGGGGAAATCCTCTCCCCTATGGGGTTCTTGGCATGGGAGACACTAAGATTCTATATCAACTGTCCCAACATGTTTCAAAGTATCTGGGGCCTTTGCCTCTTGTTGAGGTCTTGGTTTCCAATCGGTGTCATCTCCTTGTTGTCTGGAAAACTGAGGTCTGGGAGAAGATTTATTTATTTCCATTGTATTCATATGGTTCATAAGATAATTCTGCCCTTGAACAAACTGATTATTGATTTGGTCTATCTTCTAATTCAGGAAAGCAATCAGATCAGGAACATTGTTGTTGGAAAGTCCTTGATTCTGTTTTGTTACGAGGGTACTGAAAAGGCTTTATTTTTGAATCAAGGAGATTTTATTCAATGTTGATACTGAACTCTTTATCCTCTGCCAATGACGTGGGATTTTTATCTTTAAGAATGTATCACAACTATCCTTCAAAATCATTCATGTAAAGGAGACAAACTGATGATGTTGTAGGATGATAATTTGTTAGAATTTGCTTGTAAAACCTGTCAAATATGGAAATGAATTCCCTCACCATTTCATTCTCCTTTTTATTTATTTGATTGAACTGAGTCCCAAGTGTCCCACCATCTACTTTTTTTGACCATCTTCTCTTGAATAAGGTAGAAAAAACATCATAGGACATGATATGATTAGGAGAGTCCTTTGAACCAATAAAGGGCTTCTTCAGTCAATGATGAAGCGAATAGTATCATGGCCACATCTTCATGATCAATAGCAACATTTTCCATATCTTAGCCCATGACATAAATGTGGTCTTCGACAGTTATCACATTGTTTCATGGGAACTTTGGAAACCACTTGTTGACTTTTGTTGGAATCGTGTTAAGGTAACCTTGGATATTGGCCATGGTAAGGGGTTTGTAGAGGTTCCTTGCCCAAGGGCGAGCCATTGGAACAAGAAGAAGGGTATTAAGAAAAAGGGTTTTAGCAATGAGATACTTGAGGGGAGGCCTTATTTGGTAAACCTTAGAAGGCTTGAACCTCCCGGGGGGGAAAGGTTTGGGGAAAGAAGGATTTTGGGAAGGTGTAGTCACCAGATGAGTTTCAAAATGAAATCATCAAGAAAGGTGAAAAGGGAACATCCCTTGGGTGGAGTCATCAAGAAAGCTAAGGGAAATTATTTTGGATATCTTGCCAAAGTTTTGTTAGGGTATGAAGAAGATTCAAAATCTTCCCCTACAATAGCGCCAAAATTTTATAGCACAAGTTGTAGGTTGGGAAAATCCCAACCCAACCACAAATAAAGTGTTACAACTTTGGAATCCTACACCCAATTTCACCTCAATGTAGGTCCCGCACTTCAAGGGTGATTAGGTCACTCTAGGGAGGCGATCTCGGTGACCCTAGGGGGATTGAGATGGAGATGGAGAGAAATGGAAGTGAATCCCCTAGTCTAAGTGGAATGAAAAGTGGGAAGAGATTCCTTTTAATTTGATTGATTGTTTCCCCAAAGGTATATTACTTCTCCAGATGATTGTACCTTCCCGAGACACAAGAAAATCAAACTTGCAATGGAAATCAATTATGACTGAAAAATGTCACTTTAAGGCTGAAGATAGAAAGTTGTTATAACAATGTATTTTCTGCATAAAATTGTAGCCTCATGGATGTAGATTTCAGTCATTTATATTAACAAATTACACCATCAAAATATGCCAAGAAACATCTCAAAAGACGCACCCTAGTTACTATAATAAGTGAGAAAAATTTAGGAGTTAGTCTAGGGTTAGTTTAGCAGTTATGGCTAGTAGTTTAAATAGGTTAGATCAGCCCTAATGGATGTATGTTAGGGTTTGTAACATCAATCAAATTATTAGGGTAGAAAGGATTTCCTAGTAGGGGAAGACTCCTCTCAATGAGGCAAACCAACTTCAAGCAATAAATCTTTTAAAAGATCAAAATTTGTGTTTCCCAGGGAAATGATTTTATATCTCCAATGAAAAAAATATATGAATAGTGCCTTTACTATTGGGTTAATGGAGTCAAATGAAGTAATAGCTAGATAATATACCTCCTTGGGGGTGTAAGTCCTTTTATTTCCCAAGGAAAGTTTATCTTGTTGGAAATGTTTAACAGGTAGCATATGCTTGTCATTGATGGAAAGTACAGCAATGAAGATGGCATGGGTACAGGAAGAATGTACAAAGGATCGTTGGCATGTTTTACAGGCAGCGTAGACTTGTCATTGATGGCAAGTACAATAGTGATGATGGCTTAAGTACAACAATGAAGATGGCAGGATTAGAGTGTGCATGTGAAGACTCTATAGAGGCGCAGAAGTCCAAGAATCCCTTGGGGATTCGGAAGTGAAAGCTCACGAGGAATAGCGTCGAGGAGCACGCGCGCAACAAAGCTTAAGATATAGGAGTTCGCATAAGACAAGGAAGACAGAGATCCACAGTCGTTGGATCTCATTCAGAAATCCCGTCAGCCGTCAAATCGGACAGGAGTTGCACGAGGTTTACCATCGAGAAAAGCCAAGGTGAAATCTCGATAGAACGAGGGCCATCAGATCTGAATATAGACAAGAAGAGCATGCTAAAGAGAAGGACATGTCTCAACCGTCAGATCCGAGCGCAGGGTCCGACCACCGTTGGATCGAGGAGAACCTGCACGGTATTTAAAAGTGCAAGGAGGTTTAGCTGCGGTCATGGGGATAACGGTCATATGGGCCAGGAGCCTAGCCAGGAGAGCTAGTGTGTAAAGAGCGCGTCGGAGTTTTGAGGATCGCGTTTTGGAAATGTCAAAGAAACAATGCAACAGGAATCCCGATTTCCCGATATGAAAAATCACGATGTAATCTGAGCCGTCAGATCAAGCTTTGATCTGGACTGTTGATTCCACTCAATGGAGAGGCATCGGGGATTGAGAGTTGGACATATCAAAGTTTATTGACATCAGGAACCCCGAAATCGCGATGTGTGAAATCCTGACTGAATCTGAACCGTCAGATCAAGATATGATCTAGACCATCGACCCGGCTCACGTCAGCAAACCACGTCAGCTAGGGACACGTGGCACAACCAGATAATGACAGGTGTCAGGCTGATTCAACACTTCAGGCACATGTAAGTCACGAATCAGAGTGACACGTGGCAGTATTCAACACGTGTCAATCCATGTGTGACGTCAGCAGAGTTTCGGGGATCGCAACATGGAGAGGCAAGTAAACAGTGCAACAGAAATGCCGAAATCGCGATATGTGATATCGTGATGTATTTGCAGCCGTCAAATTAAGAAGTGATCTGGACCGTTGATTCTCTTCATGGAGTATCGGGGATCGGGACTTTGAAATGACAAAAACACTTGACAACAAGAACCCCAAAATCGCGATATGCGATTTCGCGATTCAATCGCAGCTGTTAAATAGAGATCAACTCTGGACCGTTGATCATACTCCATCTCGGAGTCTCGCCTATCGCGACTTGGTGTGACAAGAACCTCTATCGAAGGAATCGCGAGATGCGAATTCACGATGAGATCTGGACCGTAGAATCATCGAGATCGTGGACCATTGATCTCAGCTCCATCTCGGAGTTTCGCGGATCGCGACTTGGAGAGTCGAGATGATTCATCTCCAAATTAACGAAATGAAAAATCGCGAAATATCTTGGTCATAGCCATGGTCATACAGAGGAAGGAGCTAGCATAGAAAAGCTCTGTATCGGAGCTTCAGAGATCACGATATGAAGTGTCGAGACACTTGGCCACAGGAATGCCGAAATGCTGAAATGTCGAAATAAATGCAAGACCCCATGGATTCAATCCAACGGTGCAGATGAATTTGAACAAGATCAGAGGGCAACTGTAGCACGATACAACGTAACTGCCAGAAACCACTGATGGGTTCTGCCAGAGGACTCGAAGACACTACGGGATGACTGGCAGAGGTAGTGAAGAGTCTCTGAGAGGGATGAAGATGCCAGTGGAGGCGATTGATAGCTGATGAGCATTGAGGCCTGTAAATGAAACATAGAAGGTGAGCTCAACTGTCACAGAGAAGACGAAGAGTCTCAACTGCCAGAGAGGCTGAGGAATCTCAGCATAACATTGAGTGATGCTGAACGCGTGGGAAAACGACCATAGAAGCTGAAGAGTTACGATGATGATCACGCAGAGCACTCGAGAGGTTGAGGAGATTGGCGCGGTTTGAGCATGCAGAGGAATGGAGAATATTGCATGCACATAAGCTATATATACACGGTACAAAGAAGAGAAGGGTTGCTATTGCTGTTGGAGTTTGTTGTGATTGTAGCTGGTGAAGGTGATTCATGTGTGAAGAAGAAGGAGAGTGCAGCAGTTGAATTGAACAGAAGAGGATCTGTGCAGTGAATGGGTATGGCGCACAGAGCTTAAAAGGCATAAGAACAGACAATGCAAGTGAGGTGTGAAGGAAGGCAATGAGGCAGACAGAGTAACAAAATGCAGCAGAATAGTGATGAGTCTGGTAAGCCATTGTTGAACATTATATCACTGTAACAAGTTTGAGTAAAAAATAATTAATATTTAAGGGAGGTTGGGAGGTGCTCGGGAGGACTGTTGTCCTCGGAAGTTCAAGTGGGTTCTTGAACACAGGGAGTTGTAGCTTCCATCTGGTTGCAGCCAGAGAAACCAGGGTGGCAGGGTGGTGCAAGGGAGAACTCGTGTTCTCTGTTTTACAGGTTGGTGCCTGTATGATTGGAAGTTGGTGCTTCCATCCAGTTGGTG
>ML790291.1:362779-375450 GCA_009831015.1 Picea engelmannii | reverse complement strand
GGGGGTCCGGAATGCTATATGAACCGTTGATCTTAGCGCCAATGATCTGGACCATTGAAAGGTGAATGAGACATAGGTAGGGGGTGGAAAAGGTCACATGTAGGAAAACTTAGGATAAGGACATTCACATGGGTTTTCATTTGATTTTTCTCATATACACCACCAAGGGGGCATCAATTCAATTACACTTCAGCATTGGAGTCACAGGGTATCATCTTCATTGATCTGGCTTTGTTTTGGCACGACAGGCAAAGCAATTAATCTACATCCTAACCTACTGTCACGAGGCAATTAACCCAGATTAAACAGTTAGGTTAAGATTTATTCTTTCTAGGGGCTATCTGATCAGGATTAGATGGTCTGATCAGATGTATTCACTAATCCTAACCTAGGGACTATCTGATCAGGATTAGATGGTCTGATCATATGTATTCACTAATTCTAACCAATCAACTTTGAAAATTTAAAAGAACTTGGTCATGCTTGAAAGGTATGACCAAGTTGCTATTATTGCATGGGGCCTTTGTTTCAATTCTTTTTAGCCCTCTTTTCTTTTCTTTTTCTTTCTTTTTTCTTTTCACAAATTATTTGAAGAATGCAATATCATTTGTCAACCCAATCACCAGATACAGATAATATCCAAGTCATCAGCTGATTCCCATAATTTATGGGGTGATAACAGATCCCACTGGTGAACTATTTCCTCAACAAAGGGTAGCATTTGGTCCCTACCACTGTTTACACCTCTCTTTTCTTTTGGTTGGAAAACTAAGTTAAGGCCTCTGGATAAAATGATGTTCATAGGGGAGTAAATTTATAAAAAATATGATAAATATTGCTAGCCATATTTCTTCTCGGTAAATAGGACAGGAACATAAATATTGAAGAGTGTCGAAGTTTGGTGTAAATCCAATGCTGAGTCTCAAAGGATATTTCTAGATGAAACTTGTCCTCCGACCACAATGTTGCGAGACTGCCTAAGGAGCCCCTTGCACTAATGGCCTTCCCTACATTTTTCTTCCATTTCAGTTTGCTAATTTCTAGAAGGGTTTCCCCTTCAATTTTAGTCTCTTGGAGCATGAGGATCTCGGGAGATTCAATTTTCAAGAGGTCTTTGACTGCTTCGTCTTTCAATGGATTCCCCAAGCCTCTTCAATTCCAAGAGACTAAGTGCATTATTTACTGGGAATGGAGTGGGTACGACCTCTCTTGGGGGGCCTAGTTCCGATATTTCTTCCAATGGACATTTCAATAGTGGATTGGCTTCCTTGAATTTTTTACCTCTCCACTTCTTCTTCTCTAGATTCCTTATGATATTTCCTCTCTTCTCTTTTCGAGGGCCTCTCGAAAGTCTCATTTTTTGAGGATCCATAGGTTTCTAGTGGTTTCTTTCTAGTCATTTCTACATAGGAGTGGGAGGAGGAGGTTCCTAATGGGGAACCGTGTTGGGTTTCCTCTACATTGTCCTTCTCCAATACGGGAGGAAGGATATGCTGCTCAATCTCCTTGATTGTTGGTTCTGGAGTTTCTGATGTTGTGCTGAGGATTTCAAAAGTGTTTTAGAATATTCTTCTCTTGAAGGGGCTGAACTCCCTTCCCCTTGAACCTGCCCTATGGTGGGAGTGCCAATCCCCATTGGCGCCCCTTTCCATTTGGTTCTGTTATTTTTCTTTGTCGGGGAT
Organism: Picea engelmannii; assembly: GCA_009831015.1. Classification (NCBI taxonomy): domain Eukaryota; kingdom Viridiplantae; phylum Streptophyta; class Pinopsida; order Pinales; family Pinaceae; genus Picea; species Picea engelmannii. Next base: position 373,768 of record ML790291.1, on the reverse strand, counting down.
GCTTTTTTAACCTGTGTCCATTATTCTCCTTTCAATTTATCCACATATTCCTCAACCTTGTTTTTTCAATACCGTGCAAAGTGTCAGTATCCATGACAATGTCTGCATTTAAATGATAGTTGTTCATAGTCCAATTCTTGGATGTGAGACCAGTCTACGGCCATTATTTGTATGGCTTTCGCTAGCCCTACTTCCAGGTCTACCTTGACGCATATTCCTGCACAGGAATACTGATCCTTTCTCTCTACTTGGTCGATATATTTTCCAAGGGTGTTGCCAATGGATTCTAATGACTTCGAATTCCAGCAATGCAAAGGTATGTGAGGGAGACACGCCCAAAATGGGACTGCTGACGACACATCTTGTGTTGGATCAAAATCAGGTGTCCATTTATTCAAGTACATGCCCTAAGGGCCCATAAAATATGGTTCATTCCTAAAAATGAGTTTTCTATATTCTACATCGTCAAAAATGAATACAAAGAAACCCTTACCAACAAGATGGCTTCTGATACCTTATGTGGCTAGAGGATGCCAGTTCCTCTGCACCCATGCATCTACGACTTTGGGGGAAGGTCATAGGCCTGTGAACTACCCAATGATCCCCCTTTCAGCTAAGTTCAATGCAGTCCGACAAGATTCTTCTACAGGGAGGGCGACTGTAGGGATATTATCCATCTTTTTGACAAACTTCTATTGATATTCTGTCACTGTGCGTTTTCAGTTGGTCACGACCAACTTCCCGAAGGCTGTGATCTCTAGAGGAGGTGGTGGGAGAGCCTCGAGGCCCCCTCCTGGGTCCATGGCAGCAGTATCAATCTCGTTGAAGGAAGGTTCACACCAAAGAAGTCACGCGCACACAAAAAACTTAACCTAGGAAGGTTTGAAATTGATCTTTAAAATTATTTTTAACCTAATGTTATTTTATTTTATTTTAAAATCCCCTACTGACATTCTTTTTTTCCTCTATTTTGTTTTCCCTTTTTTCGGTTTTTTTTATGCACAATTACTGGTTTTTTGGCTATGGTTTCAAAAATGTTTAATTTTCATATAAAGAAAAGAGTGTCACTAGTAGCACCCCTTTCGATTCATGGGTTTATTTTAATGTTTTTGTGTGCAATGGTACTGATTGTTAAGGCCATGGTTCCAAAAAAGTTGTAATTTTAACTCCAAAAGGAAGGGGTTGAATCTTGTAACATTATTTTTTTATTCGAGAGCTTCTTTAAGGTTTTGTTTGCAATGGTATTATTGTTAAGGCCACGGTTTCAAACAAGTTGTAATTTTAATCCTAAAAAGATGGTTATTCTAGGAGAAACACTTTTCAATTCAAGGGTTGACTTTAAGGTTTTTCTTGCAACGATATCAGTTGTTAGGCCACAATTTCAAACAAGTTGTAATTTTAACACCCCCCCCCCCCCCACTCCCCACCCCACCAAAAACAAAATGGGTGATTCTGGGAGAACCACTTTTTGATTCAAGGGAAAAAGTAACTACTAAATATGACCTCTATAAAACTAGAACTTTGGAGGGTTCTTGTCAAGTTGGTAACTTCGTTAATAAGTGATCATGAACACAGAGTTGTAATATGTAGTACACTATCGTATAATGTTTACAAAATAAGACATGCTCAATTTAAATAATAGAATATGCATTTACAAATTTAAAACTTTGAAAATGAACATTTAAAGGTGAAAACACTAATGAGTTAAGTCTAAACTAAAAGAGAGAAATGAATCTACTATCCACTAAATTTCCTCTTTCCACTAGCAACTTATTTTTTTTTCTTTGTTTTGTTTTAAATTTCACGATCTAATAACACGAGTAGCAAGAAGTGTTCATGGAGCATTAGGATGAACACCTCCATGAGCTACATGGCCCCCACATAGTGATGGAGTTTATGGAGCTACCACTGCTACATATGAAACCTTGCTAGTATTGACAATGGTAGTGGTTGAGGGTGACATATCAACACAATCAACCTTTGTAGGTCCATTGGCCAAAATTTTAGCTTCCAAGCACTCTAGATCTATGGTAGCATCCACCAAATTATCCTTCCCCAAGTATCACATGTTCTATAATTCTTTGATGCATCACATAATGGGATAACAACAAGTTTTAGTGTACATAAACCAAGATTTTTTCCTAGTCTACATTAAAATTGTTTCTTTTCACATAATGGACTACATTGTAGGTTCTCCAACACCTCTCTATAGAAGAAGTGCTCACAACTTGTGAAATAACTTTCACTCCCAATTTAAGTAGATGTTTGTTAGAACTACCATATATGCTCCACTATTATATAGTACTCATCCTATTTCAATATCCCATTGCATGGATAGAACCATAGATTCCATGGGAATTGGTTTATATGCTCAATTCTTGTCATATTAAATTTCACTTAGCCTCGTCATGACCATTTAATCAATGTTCACAAATATAAATTTTGAACCTCTAGATCCATGTGTGGTCTTTCCTTAGTCCCACCCTAGGTGTTGGTTGGGCCAACCATGATGCATAACAATATTTTAGTGTAAGAATATATGATAAGGAATGGAGTGGGACATTTAGATTATCTTATTGTTTGGCCATTTGTTTAGGAATATGATCATACAAGATCACATATTTAGGCTCAACATATTTGATCTGGAAGAACATGTTGCCACTATGTTCTTACATATTTTGGATGACTAGCTAATCAAAATTTACAAATCAAATTATATTATAAATAGGCTTCATGAAGTCCATCCAATTATAATATAATTCAAATAATCCCCTGCAATGAATACTGCAACAATAATAGAGACATCAATAATATTTATTATTTGCTTATCTTTAACATTTTTCCAACCATCAATTACAATGGATACCCCATATTTTTTCCAATCATTTGCAAATGGTCTTATTTCATTATGGATTTTGGATTTTTCCTTGTCTAGTGACCGGGGTCAAGCTTTGTCATACTTGGGATTCATGCATGGTTTAGGGGCATTGTTGATGAAAATAACCATATCACTTAGCAATGGCCTACCTTTAATATTTTTCCAACCATCAAATACAATCGATGCCCCATTTTCAGTCCAATCATTTGTAAATTGTCTTGGAGCATTATGAATTTTGGCTTTTTTCTTGTCTAACAATTATATTTTGGCTTTGTTAAACTTGAGTCTCTTATATCCTTTAGGGGCATTGTTTATGGAAGTGACCATATCATGCCTATAGGTGGAGAAAAGAACAATGAATGGTATTCCAAATGCATAGGGAACTTTCACAATCACATCAAGATCATCCCTGCTACTCTAGTCAAGAAAAATATGTTATTCTTATAGACATGTTGACGTTTGAATTTGTCAAGGACCGAAACAGAAACCTCATGAGGATATGAATCCTCCTTCATTTTTAAAGAGGTGGTACTACTCTTGGGATAAAATATATATCTGTGATATCTTGGATTATGAGAATGATAATGAAATGAACCCTAGATCTTTATTGCTTGAAATTATGAAATGATATGTTTCTTCAATAACCTAATCTGATCTTTGTATGCATCAAGAAGTCTTTAAACAATTGAAAACATTGAAGGAGGGATTCAAAGTTAGAATTTATTTGTGATCAACATCACATACACAATCTTCTTAATCATATATAAATGCATCCATGTCTTCCTCACGAAAAATAGGAGAGAATAATTTGATCATCTCAAATAATTTTGAAAGAGTATTGTTATCAAGATCAAAATATAATTTTATAGGTCAATCTCAAATACCTCATACTTAAGACTCAAAGTTACAAGATATGATCAAAATCAACCCCGAAGCAATTCTTTGTGGAGTTTATTCATAAAAAATGATCTTCATTACAAAATTTGTGACAGTCATGTATATGTCTGTAAATACTCCATGATCATACAAGAAAAATATTTTGGAAGAATACAAGAAGAACACTCGAGAACTCAACCTTAAGCCCAATTTAGAGACTCAATCATAAAGCTATGAGAAATGGTGTAGAAGAATAGAAAGAGTGGATAAAGCTATGATCAGAAGCTTGGTTGTGTATTCATGGTTGTGCCTTCTTCTTCCTATGATCTTCTGACCTTCCCCTCTAACAATTTTGATTCATTTGATGAAGCCTTTCTTATATTTTTAAGATGAGATTTTCTAACCACTTGAGTAGTTAGGGTTTTTTCCTCTCTTGAAATTCATTTACACTTTTCATCTTGAAACATATTATTTAATTAATGCCTCATTTAAGTGCTTATTAATGAATTCCCATCATTAATATCCTTAAATTTTAAATGGGCCCCTTTCCTTTTTTAATAGAAGGTTTTTAATAAACCTTTATTTTCAAAATTCAATTAATTTCCCTTTTAAAGAGGGGGACCTTGTTTTAATTTTATGGAAGCGATAGTCAACATCTTATCCATGGAAATAAATTCATATGTTATCTTCATCATCTTATATTTCTAAAGATATAAAGTTTTCCCAAATCCGACACCTGGATCTCAAGATATGAGCTCACAAAGTTGAGTTGTCACACATGCCAATTAAAAATGAAGCTGACTGATATTTTAATTTCTGGGGAAAATTTAGCCACTTTCAATATTTGAAACATGTACCATCAAATTCTAAATCGAAATGCCTATCCACCGGTATAAATTTTGAATGATTCTGACACTCGGAGCTCAAGTTATGGCCTCTGTAAGATTAACACTCAACCACCGTCAATTGTATGTCTTAGGCAAATCTCATCCCTTGGATGAATTTCGTGTTTTCTCCACAAAAAATCTGAATTTTTGTGGTAAATTATTATCCCACATGCATGAGATTATATAATTTTTAATAGTATATAATACTAAGTTCCATGTACACTTACATGAAAGGAAGATTATGGAGCTTAGGAGGATTCGACCTTTCCTTAGAAAAGTGTTGAACAAAATAATGATTTTTCATGCCAAGTCAACCACCAATATTCCCAGTCAGCATTGATGATTCATGCTCAGTCACTACCATGTGTTGGAACCCAGTTGGATGATTTCTATGCCATGCTTCACCATCCATTAACTTCCATGTGGCATCATTCATTGATTGCAATGTGGCACCATTTATCAAATGCCATGTGTCACATATTTCATTGGTTAATAAAGTCCCCTCCCATGGGATGCCACTTATCAATACAAGATTGGGTGAAATTTGAAAGTTATTAGTGGTTGGGAAATTAAAATCTATTAAAAAAGAGTTAAAGTGTAAAGTGGATAAGGGGAGTGAACCATTTATCAAATGCCATGTTTCACATATTTCATTGGTTAATAAAGTCCCCTCCCATGGGCCGCCACTTGTCAATACAAGAGTGGGTGAAATTTGAAAGTTATTAGTGTTTGGGAAATTAAAATATATTAAAAAAGAGTTAAAGTGTAAAGTGGATAAGGGGAGTGAACTAGAAAGGGAGAAGGGGTAGTGTAGGGGGAAGGGTAGAAATATAAGTGGGGGTGGGGGGATAAGGGTCGTGGAGTCAGGGAGTGACATATGGTGAGGTGGGGAAGGGTAGTTAGAGAGAGGGAGAAATGTAGGAGGAGCAGACTTTTGAACTCACAGGGTTGAGGAAAGGAATGTGAAGGTGAGGGGTGAGGTGAGTTGGAAAGGACTTGAAATTTTCCTAAGTATGGAGTGGTGAGGGGGTGTGGGATGGGAGTTTAAGTGAGGGGGTAATTTGAGGGGAGAAAAAGTGAGGGGGGTGGGAAATGTGGGTCATGGAATAGCGAGGAGTGGGAGTGAGGAAAGTGAGGGGGTGAGGTGAGTCCGCCCCCACCAAAGAGTATGTGTGGAATAAGGAAAGGGGATAAGGGGGGTGATATAATAGACGATTTGTTTTGGGTTTTTTAACCCGCAAACAAGAAGAAAAATATGGGGCCTGGACCTGAGAAAATTGAAGAAAGTTATGGGTCTTGGGACAGAAAAATTAATGAAGAAAACCAAGGTCTTGGATCTAAAAATTTAAATGCAATTCCAAGAGATTCACATGGAAGAGGTGGAATTTTCTACTTAAACTGTAAACTTGGATATCTTGAGCATACAAACTCAGATTTCCGATCCAAAAATGTGTTGAGAATTTGAGACTGAGGGATACACAATGAACTTATAATAGTTCAAAAATTTGCATCTTTCGCTATCATTTGTTTTTATTATTCCAGGAGAAGGAACCTATAGGTGACCAAAATTTGGTCAACAAATCGCTCCAACTATGGGACGGTGACCCCTTGTGTGTTGTTGAGAACACCAAAATCTCAAGACCAACTACCTTCTTGATTGGGCTATGGATTCATCTTCAAAATGAATTCTTGTAATTATTCTTCTTTCATGGGGTTATATTCAAATTTCACTACCTTATTGTGAAAAATTGAAAAGAAGAAATAAAATATCTACATACATGATCTACCTACCCTAACTTACTTGAAATAAAGGGGAACCTTAGGTGTAGGCAGATTTCCAGTGGAACCATTCAAGCATTGATATGATTTGTGGAATGAACTTCGTCACTATGGGACATATTGAAACTTGTACCATTGAGTCATGGGCACTCTCAATATGTATTAGAGAAATATTGAGCAAGGTGTGTTGAGGATTTGATTGTGTTGCTTCTCCAACAATGATTTGGAACCATAATTCAATGACATCAATTATTGGTTGCTCAAAAATATTATTGAATTTGATTGGATGAGAAGTTTCCAACCATAAAATTCTTTCATTTCTCTCCTTATTATTGTCAACATTCAAGATTCTTGATTCAACAACAATGCCTTGAAAAGACTTTTCCTTCATGTAATGGCCATCTTGCTCATCATTCTTCTCATGATCCAATTCTTTCACCAATTATTCTTGTTGCAAGTGCTCTTGCAATTTTTCATCTTTTGTTGTTGTAATATTCTAGATATAAAATAGTATGCAGAACATAAATAATTAGCTAGAAATGTTAGATAAACAATGATATAACTAGGACAACACCACAATAATACTAGAATAACACCAGAAAGAGCACTTTGATTACTGAGAGAAATTTTCACTTGCCTCTTCGAGGGGGAAACCTCCAGCAGAGCAGAGATCTATTACAATATTATCCAAGACAAAACTTTGCATACCCTCTACTCCTATTTATACTAAATGTGTCTATCAAAAAGAACAATCTAGAGGAATATCCTTCTAGAAGCATAAGCTTCTATTAGGTCTTCTTACATTTGACTTATTCTTCCTTATTTCTAGGCCTTATTAATATTGTTCTTTATTACATGGAAATATATTATTCTATCTATGCGAGGGGTTAGATCCCTAACATGTCCTCCCCTTAAAAACAACCTTGTCCTCAAGGCTTGAGATGAGGAAATTGCTGCAGAATGGTATCTGGTTCCCAAGTGGCATCTACTGGAGTTATATCTTTCCAATGGAATAACACTTCCTTGATGGTGCGTTGACGCAGACGACTCTCATGTTGGTCCAAAACTGCTTGTGGTTGTATCCAAATGGAGCCTTCTTCATCCTACTCAGGAAGGTTGGTTTGAGTTTGGCACTTAGATCCACTCACCTTCGTTAAGTAGGAAACATGAAAAACAGGATGGAGCTTAGAATGACTAGTAAAATCTAACTGATAGGCCACCTATCCCACATGCTTGAGAACGGTATAAGGACCATAAAATTTGGGCGCCAGTTTCTGACAATGGCCAGCCTTGAGGGAATTTTTCTTATAAGGTTGTAGTTGAAGAAACACTTGATCTCCTTCTACAAATTGACTCTCAGAGCGACCTCGATCTGCCTATTTCTTCATGTGATTATGGGCCATGATCAAATTATCTTTGAGGGTACAAAGAATATCCTCTCAAAATGTAAGCGTTTGGTCAACCACCTGGACTTTTGAGACACGTGGAAAGTATGAGAGAAATGAAGGTGGCTTTTGTCCATATATTGCTTCAAAAGGATTCATGGAGGTAGTTGTATGGTAAGAAGTGTTGTACCACCATTCAACTAGTGGTAACCATTGATCCCACTGATTTTTTCGTTCCGATGAAAAACACTTCAAATATGTTTCCAAACACTTGTTGACAACTTCAGTTTGACCATCAGTCTAGGGATGATAGGTTGTGCTGAGATGCAATTAGGTGCCTTGTAGCTTGAACAGTTCTTGCCAAAAAATGTTGGTGATAGAATGAGGAATGCCATGAAGCTTGAAGACATGATCCATTAAAATTTGAGCCATAGTGGAGGTTGTAAATGGGTGTTGAAGATCATAGAAATGAACATACTTGGAAATATGATCAACTACCACCATGATGACTGATGTATTGCCCGATTTAGGTAAGCCTACAATAAAATCCATATAGATATCCCTCCAAATAGTCGATGGAATTGGAAGTGGTTTTATTGTGCTAGGAGCTTTGACTATTTTTCCCTTGTTGCATTGACAAACATCACATTCTGCCACAAAATTGTGAATGTCTTGTTTCTTACCAGCCCCAAAAAAGGAATGTTTGACCCGGTCGTAGGTTTTGGTAAACCTTGAGTGCCTAGCGGTGGGTGTAGCATGAAGCTTAGAAAGTACCATGGATTTAAGTTTTGACTGTTTACTTAAATACAAATGGCCTTTGTACCAAAGTTCATCATTGTGCCAAGAGTACCCTAGGGAAACTAGAGAATTGGCCTGCAATTGTTGTATCATATGCAAAATTTTGGGATCTTGTAGCCATTCCTGGCGAACATCTTGGAGCCAATCTGGTACAATGAAGGAGAGGGAAAAAAGGGACCCTTCATCTTCATATTTTTTGGAGAGTGCATCAACAACCAAATTGTATTTTCCTTTATTGTAAATGATCTCATAATCATATCCAAAGAGCTTAGCCACACATTTTTTTTTCTCTAGGGAGGAAAGGCGTTCTTCCAAAAAATACTTGAGGCTTTGATGATCTATCTTAATTTGGAAGTGTTGCCCCAATATATAAGGGTGCCAAATATCCACTACATGCATAATAGCCAACATTCTATTTTCATAGATTTATTTGCCCAAATTTTGCTTGGACAATTGCTTGCTGGTAAAGGTCAAAGGATGACCCTCTTGCATAAGGATTTCTCCAATTCCTTTCCTAGAAGCATCACATTCCAGGACAAAGGTCTTTGTGAAATCAGGAAGGGCTAGTAATGGAGTGGTGCACATGGTCGTCTTCAAGCTTTGAAAGGCATGATCAATTGTTGGAGTCCAAGTGGAAGAATTATTTTTAAGAAGAGCAGTGAGAGGGGCCACAATATTTCCATTATTCTTAACAAAATTGCGATAATAACCTGTTAAACCCATAAATACATGCAATATTTTGAGAGTCTTTGAGTGAGGCCAATCCTGTATAGCTTCAATATTTTTAGGATCCACCCTAACATCGGCCTTGCCAACAAGATGACCCTCGACTTCCAAGGTTCCAAAAGAACATTTAGATTGTTTGGGGAAAATTTGGTGATGAGAGAGTATATGGAGAAATCGACCCACATGAGGAGGATGGGTTGTCCAGGTTTTACTATAGATGAGTATATCATCAAAGAAAAATAAGACAAAATGACGGAGAAAAGGACGGAAGACATGATTCATGAGGCTTTGGAAAGTGGACGGAGCATTACACAAGCCAAAGGGCATGACCAAAAACTCATAGTGTCCCTCATGAGTTTGAAATGCAGTCTTAGGAATGTCTGCCTCATTCATACATATCTAGTGGTAGCCAGAACGAAGATCAAGTTTAGTAAAGAACTGGGCACCACTCAATTCATCCAAGAGGTCATCAATGATAAGAATGAGAAATTTTTCTTTAATGATGAGTTTTTTTAGGGCACTTAATTCAATACACATGCACCAAGAACCTTCTTTCTTAAGGACCATGACCATAGAAGAAGAGTAGGGTCTTGTACTAGGACGTATAACACCTGCGTTGAGTAATTCTTGAAAATTTTTCTCAATTTCAATTTTTTGGGAAAAGGGATGACGATAGAGACAGATATTGGGAGGAAGGTTATAGAGGACAAGGGGAATGGAATGATCATGAACACCACGGGAAGGAGGGAGTCTCTGGGTAGTGGAAAAAAAACTTGATGTTTAGAGAGGATGGATTAGAGGTCCTGCGACACAGAGGGTGTCTCAGTGCATTGAATGGCATGGAGTTGTGCAATAATTCCAGAATGACCTTTTTTTAGAATATTTTCCATGCGATGGAAACTGATGATCTCTGGGGAATCGACGATGATTCCTCAGAACTTATATTGTTGGCCCTCTTAGTTGAATTTCATGGTTAATTCCTTAAAATCCATGAGAATGGGACCCAAAGTCCTTAGTCATTCTACACCCAACACAATGTCACAACCACCCATGTCGATAGAAAACATATGAGATTTCATGTGTTACTGACCAATTTGGAGACACAAATTTTCACAATGCCCGCAATGGAGACCTGCCATTGACAATCATGATTTTAAAATTATTGATGGCACATATATAACAATTAGTTTCTTGGGAAATGCAACGATGAATAAAATTATGAGTGCTTCCACTATCAACAAGAATGATGACCTTCCTATGCTTAATGAAACCAATTAGCTTGAGGGTTTGGGGAGTAGAGAAGCCAGTGAGAGAATTCAGGGAAATGACCGGTTTGACTTCGGGAGGGTCAGAGGGAGGGGTCAGGTCAGTGGGTTCAGGTGATGCAGCCACAAGGGGAGCCTCAACATCGTCTTCCAAAACATCCTCTGAGATGGACATAAAAAGATTTTGTTCCTTACACTTGTGCCCAGGAAAATATTTTTCATCACAATTATAACAACGACCTTTGAGTTGGAATTCAACCATTTCTTCCCTGGTCAATTTATGGATCTTTAGTGGAGTAGAAGGAGGAGTGGGAGTGGTTGGTTTAGTGCGAGGAATAAAGGAGGGTTTTCAGTTTTGAGAAGAGACAACCTGTTTTGATTCCTTAGCTCTTTTA
>ML790291.1:297746-318242 GCA_009831015.1 Picea engelmannii | reverse complement strand
CCTCTCACAATTATGATTCCTTTGATGAATCATTTCTTCTTATGATTCCTTTGATGACACATTTCTTCTCTTTTTAAGATGCAATTTTCTAACTACTTGAGCAATTAGGGTTTTTTCCTCTCTTGAAATTCCCATACACTTTTCTTCTTGAAACATATTATTTAATTAATTCCTCATTTAAGTGTTTATTAATGAATTCACATCATTAATATCTGTAACTTTTAAATGGGTCCCTTTCCTTTCTTAATAGAAGTTTTAAAATAAACTTTTATTTTAAAAATTCAATTAATTTCCCTTTTAAAGAGGGGGATTGTGTTTTACTATTATGGAACTAATAGTCAAAATTTTATCCATGAAAATAACTTTATATGTTATACTCATCGTATTATCTTTCCAACGATATAAATTTTTCCCAAATCCGACGCCTGGATCTCAAGATATGAGCTCGTGAAGTTGAGTTGTCACGCAGGCCCATTAAAAATAAAGTTGACTGATATTTTAACTTTTGGGTAAAATGTAGTGACTTTTAATCCTTGAAACATATGCCATCATCTTCTACATCGAAATACCTTTTCAACGATATAATTTTTTTGTGATTCTGACACATAGTTATGGCCTCCGCAAGATTAATGCTCAGCCATCATCGATTGGATGTCTTGGGAAAATCTCAGTCTTGGATGAATTTCGCGTTTTCTCCATAAAAAAAAATCGAATTTTTGTGGTAAATTATTATCCCACATGAATAGTATTATATAAGTTTTAATAGTATATAATACTAAGTACCATGTACACTTAATAAGAAACATGAAATGAAGGTTATGGAGATTAGGAGGATTCGACCTTTCCTTAGAAAATTGATGAATACAATAATAATTTTGCATGTCAAGTCAACCACCAATATTCCCAGTCAACATTGATGATTCATGCTCAGTCACTGCCATGTGTCAAAACCCGATTGGATGCTTTCTATGCCACATGTCACCATCCATTAACTGCCATGTGGCATCATTAATTGATTGCAATGTGGCACCATTTATCAAATGTTATGTGTCAAAAATTCCATTGGTTAATAAAGTCCCCTCCCATTAAATCACGGGTTTCCACTTGTCAATACAATATTGGTTGAAATTTGAAAGTTATTAGTGGTTGGTAATTTAAAATATATTAAAAAAGAGTTAAAGTGTAAAGTGGATAAGGGGAGTGAACGAGAAAAGGGGAAGGGGTAGTGTAGGGGGAAGGGTAGAAATGTAGGTGGCAGAAGTGGGGGGGAGAAATAAGGGTCCTGTAGTTATGGAGTGATGTAGGGTGAGGTGGGGAAGGGTAGCTAGGGAGAGGGTAAAATGTGGGAGGAGAGGACTTTCGGACTCACGGGGGTGAGGAATGTGAGGGGGAGGGGTGAGGTGAGTTTGAAAGTCCGAAAGGACTTAAAATTTTTCTAAGTATGGAGTGGTGAGGGGGTGTGGGATGAGAGTTTAAGTGAAGGGGTAATTTGAGGGGAGAGAAAGTGAAGGGGGTGGTAAATGTGGGTCATGGACTCACGGGGTGAGGGAGTGAGAAAAGTGAGGGGACGAGGTGATTACACCCCCACCAAAGAGTATGTGTGGAATAAAGAAAGGGGATAAGGGGGGTGATATAATATAAGACTTGTTATGGGTTTTTTAACCTGCAAACAAGAAGAAAAATATGGGGCTTAGGCTTGAGAAAATTGAATAGCATTATGGGTCTTGGGCCTGAAAAATTAATGAAGAAAACCAAGGTCTTGGACCTGATAATTTAAATGAAATTCCAAGAGATTAGCTTTATTCCACATGGAAGAGGTGTCATTTTCTGCTTAAAATTTAAACCTGGATATATTGAGCATAGAAAATCAGATTTCCGATCCAAAAAATGTGTGGTGAAGCTGAGACTGAGGAATACACAATGAACTTATAATAGTTCAAAAATGTTCATCTTCCACAATCATTTTTTAATTATTATTCCAGGAGCAGGAACCTATAGGTGACCAAATTTTAGTCAACAACTAGGTCGAATTACAGAATAGTGACCCCTCGTGGGTTGTTGAGAACACTAGAATCTCAAGACCAGTTGTCTTCTTGATTGCGCTATGGATTCATCTTCAAAATAAATTCTTGTAATTCTTCTTCTTTCATGGAGTTATATTCAAATTTGACTGTCTTATTGTGCAAAATTGAACTAAAGAAACAAAATATGTACATACATTATCTACCTACCCTAACTTACTTGAAAGAAAGGGGCACCTTAGGTGTAGGAATATTTCTAGTGGAGTCATTCAAGCATTGATATGATTTGTGGAATGAACTCCATCACTATGGGACATATTAAAACTTGTACCATTGACTCAGGGGAACTCTCAATATGTACTGGAGAAATATTGAGCAAAGTGTACTGAGGATCTAACTATGTTTCTTCTCCAAAAATGCTCTTGAACCATAATTCAATGAAATCAATTATTGGTTGCTCAAAAATATTATTGTCTTTGATTGGATGAGGATTTTCCATTCGTAAAATTCTTTCATTTCTCTCCTTATCATTTTTTACGTTCAGATTATTGATTCATCAACAATGTTGTGAAAAGACTTTTCCTCCATGTAATGGCCATCTTTCTCATCATTCTTCTCAATATATAATTCTTTCACCAATTCTTCTTGTTGCAAGTGCTCTTGCAAATTTTCATCTTATGTTGCAAGGATGAAATATTCGTGTGTGTTTGGTGGAGGCTCCTTGATTTCATTCTTAAATTTGTTGCTTGAAATGTTTTGATATGAAGTATATAGGAGGCTGGAACTTTCTTCTTGTAATTTGGAATTTTCGTCTTCATCTTCAGCAACATGACTTGACTTAGAAATTTCATCCAATATTTTATTAGATTCTTCTTCAAAGTTGGTCACATCATTATATTGCTTCCAAATGGAAGAGGGTGGGTGAAAAACAACATTTAAAACATCAACAAAAACATATGAATGCACTTTTGGGATGAATTTTTTTGCAAATGAATCTTCTAACATGTTCCATCTAGTAGTGGAGTTAGGTATTAATGAGATATACCATTCAAGATCATTCCCTCGCAAAGTTTGTAAGAATAATCTACATGTAACATTGTCTTTAGTGAGGTTGAAATCATGACATATACTTTTAAAATTAAACAAGTGTTTCTCTGCATCTTCTGAAGCATTCCCAAAGAATGTAGAAAAAATTTCAATAGAAATATTAGACATTCAAAAATTTACTTTTGGTATATTTAAAGGGGTTCTATGAAATCTCCTCCTTCTTTGGGTATTTATCCCTTTTGTTGAGTCTTGTAAATCAATTGATGGGATTGATGAAGAATTTAAAAGAGCATCATGACATGAATGAAATTCTCCATTTTGAGTCTTTCCAATGGAGTTTCCCAAAAGTCTATTCTCCCAAATCTTCGATGCTTCTTGATTCTTTTTGAAATTATAGAAAAGGTGCAACATATTTCAATAATCCTTTTACAAATCCCTTACATCTAGAATAAACAACAATTTTCTCAAATTTTCTTTTCCAAAATGTGAACCATGGAGACTCTGGTTCCTCAATCTAATATGAAGCAGGGCCTCAAATATCTTGAAAATAAATTTGTTCCCCGATATGGTCACAAAAAATATTGACGTTTGAATTCGTCAAGGACCGAAACGAAAACCTCACGAGGATATGAATCCTCCTTTGTTTTTAAAGAGGTGGTACTCCTCTTGGGATTAAAATATATATCTATGATATCTTGGATTAGGAGAATGATAATGCAACAAACCCTAGACATTTATTGCTTGAAATTATGAAATGATATGGTTCTTCAATAACCTAATTTGATCTTTGTATGCAGCAAGAAGTCTTTAAACAATTGAAAATATTGAAGGAGGGCTTCAACATCATAATTTCTTTGTGATTAGCATCACATACAAAATATTCTTAATCATATATAAATGCATCCATGTCTTCCTCACGAAAAATAGGAGAGAATAATTTGATCATCTCAAATAATTTTAAAATGGTACTACTATCAATATCAAAAGATAATTCCCCCGGATGGGGTGTCAGAGCGAGCGTCGTGGCAAGATCTAGGCGATGGAAATAGGCAGCGTGTCATGGAGCCACGTGATGGGCTTGTGCCACAGCCCACCACCCTGCCCAACGTTTAAATTGAGTTTTAATTTGGTGCGAGGGAGCATTAATGCACCAGTCCTTTCCTCCTCGACGTGAATTGAATGGATTCGTTCATTATGTATGGGACTCATTTCTATATGTCGGCTGCAAAGCTTCTCCCATTGCAGCACAGACCTTCCTCGGCTCCTGTTCACTGGTGCAATGCGGTCCAGGGTATAATCCTTCACCGAGGGGTATTAATCTCCTTGGTCGGTTGCACAGAGCTCTCCATGACTCGACCCAGGGGCAGACTGAGGCGAGGCTCTCCCTGGAAGCCTCGAAGACCCTCGATCACGCCCTCTGATTCAACCTCCACCGAATCCTCCCCTCGCCAACAGTCTAAGACCATTCCAGTCTCTATGTGCACCCCGCAGTTCAACTCCATGGCCATCATCTCTCGCACGCCAATCTCAATTTTGCAACTGTCTCAAGACCCCTCAGCGCATCCATCCACCTCCATGCCTTCTCGCAACCCTATGGGAAACCTGGACAGTGGTCCTTCTCTTCACAGTAAGCCCAACCGGGCAGGTCCCTGTCTCCATGAGATCGCTGATAGGGTGCAGTTCATAGAACGTTTGTCTGCCTTGTATGATCTGGTGTTTGAGCTTAGGAAAGAGGTAGCGGACCTACAGTATCGCACACAAGCAACGGAAGAAAAGTTGGCAAGCTTTCTGCACATTATATCTTCTATGCACGAGGCCTTATTCTCGGACCTTGCCGACACCAGTTCAGAGGAGAACCCGCAGGCCACTAAAGAGGAAAATCAGGACAAGATGCAAAATCCAACAGACATAGGCCGGGAGCAGGAGGAGCAAAAGGAAGGTATCGAGGAACTTTCATGCAGAGAAGAAGCTGGCGAGCAATGGGACTACAGAGTGACGTATATCGAGGAAGAGCCTTGGCCAGGAGACCTCCCAGCCACTTGGCCTACCTACCAGCCAGGTGTCTAATTTCAGTCTATGTCTGTTTACTTAGAGTCTAGTCCTAAAAGATATACAGTATGTTTCCTCTTGTCGTTATTTTAGCTTATGACTTTTTTGATCAAGGAATGGGATGGGCTGGCTGGACTGGTTTCCCCATGCTGGGGCAGTCCAGTAACTGCAGCTTGGTCATAGTTGTATTTTGGGACTCTGTTTTAGACTTTTGAAGGATCTTAATATAATCTTACTACTTATTTACAAAAAAATATCAAAAGATAATTTGATAGGTCAATCTCAAATACCTCATACTCAAGACTCAAAGTTACAAGATATAGTCAAAATCAACCTCAAAGCAACTCTTTGTGGAGTTTATTCATAAAAAATGTTCTTAATTACACAAGATTTGACAGTCATGTATATGGTTGTAAATACTCCTTGATCATACAAGAAAAATATTTTGGAAGAATACAAGAAGAACACTCAATAACTTAGCCTTGTGCTCAATTTAGAGACTCAATCATAAAGCTATGAGAAATGGTGTAGAAGAATAGAAAGAGTGGAGAAGATGGAGATCTATTTTCTTTGATCAGAAGCTTGGTTGTGTATTCATGATTGTACCTTATTCTTCCTCTAATATTCTTCCCTGCCCTTCTGACAATTCTAATTCCTTTGATGAAGCATTTCTTCTCCTTTTAAGATGAGATTTTCTAACTACATGTGTAGTTAGGGTTTTTTCCTCTCTTGAAATTCATGTACACTTTTCTTCTTGAAACATATCCTTTAATTAATGACTCATTTAAGTGCTTATTAATGAATTCACATCATTAATATCCGTAAATTTTATATGGGTCTCTTTCCTTTTTTAATAGAATTTTTTAAATAAACTTTTATTTTCAAAATTCAATTAATTTCCCTTTTAAAGAGGGGGACTGTGTTTTACTTTTCTGGAAGTGATAGTCAACCTTTTAGCCATTTAAATCACTTCATATTTTATCTTCATTGTCTTATCTTTCCAATGATATAAAATTTTCCCAAATTCGACTCTTGGGTCTCAAGATATGAGCTCATGAAGTTGAGTTGTCACATAGGCCCATTAAACATTAAGATGGGTGATATTTTAATTTTTGAAAACTATGTATCCACTTTAAATCCTTGAAACCTATATCA
This sequence comes from Picea engelmannii, assembly GCA_009831015.1. Classification (NCBI taxonomy): domain Eukaryota; kingdom Viridiplantae; phylum Streptophyta; class Pinopsida; order Pinales; family Pinaceae; genus Picea; species Picea engelmannii. The sequence continues at coordinate 311,970 of ML790291.1, read as the reverse complement.
TCATCTTATACATCCAAATACCTTTCCAACGGTATAAAGTTTGTGTGATTCTGACACTCAGAGCTCAAGTAATGACCTCCGCAATATTAACGCTCAGCCACTGTCGATTGGATGTCTTAGGAAAATCTCATCCCTTGGATGAATTTCGTGTTTTCTCCATAAATATTTCTAATTTTTTTGGTAAAGTATTATCCCACATGCACGTGATTATATAAGTTTTAATAGTATATAATACTAAGTTCCATGTACACTTAATAAAAAAACATGAAAGGGAGATTATGGAGCTCAGGAGGATTCGACCTTTCCTTAGAAAAGTGATGAATAAAATAATAATTTTGCATGCCAAGTCAACCACCAATCTTCCCATTCAACATTGATGAGTCATGATCAGTCACTTCCATGTGTCATGTGTCAGAACCTGGTTGGATTCTTTTCTATGCCATGTGTCACCATCCATTAACTACCATGTGGCATCATTCATTGATTGTAATGTGGCACCATTTATTAAATGTCATGTGTCACATATTTCATTGGTTAATAAAGTCCCCTCCCATTAAATCATGGGTTGTCACTTCTCAATACAAGAGTGGGTGAAATTTGAAATATGGCATGTGTCACATATTTCATTGGTTAATAAATTCCCCTCCTATTAAATCATGGTTTGTCACTTGTCAATACAAGAGTGGGTGAAATTTTGAAAGTTAATAGTGATTGGGAAATTAAAATATATTAAAAAGGAGTTAAAGTGGATAAGGGGAGTGAACGAGAAAGGGAGAAGGGGTAGTGTAGTGTAGGGGGAAGGGTAGAAATGTAGGTGGTGGAAGTGGGAGTGGGAGGTACGAGAAATAAGGATCACGGAGTTAGGGAGTGACGTAGGGACCATGGGCTGCTACTTTTCAATGCAAGAGTGGGTAAAATTTGAAATTTATTAGTGGTTGGGAAATTAAAATATATTAAAAAAGAGTTAAAGTGTAAAGTGGATAAGGGGAGTGAACGAGAAAGGGGGAAGGGGTAGTGTAGTGTAGGGGAAGGGTAGAAATGTAGGTGGCGGAAGTGGGGATGGCGGGTGGGAGAAATAAGGGTCGCGGAGTTAGGGAGTGACGTAGGGTGAGGTGGGGAATGGTAGTTAGGGAGAGGGAGAAATGTAGGAGGAGTGGGCTTTTGGACTCATGGGGGTGAGGAATGTGAGGGGGAGGGGTTAGGTGAGTCTGAAAGTCCAAAAGGACTTAAATGTTTTCTAAGTATGGAGTGGTGAGGGGGTGTGGGATTATAGTTTAAGTGAGGGGGTAATTTGAGGGGAGTGGAAGTGAGGGGTTTGGGAAATGTGGCTCATGGACTCACAATTTTTCTAAGTACAGAGTGGTGAAGGGGTGTGGGATTATAGTTTAAGTGAGGGGGTAATTTGAGGGGAGTGGAAGTGGAAGTGAGGGGGTTGGGAAATGTGGGTCATCGACTCGCGGGGTGAGGGAGTGAGGAAAGTGAGGGGGTGAGGTGAGTCCACCCCCACCAAAGAGTATGTGTGGAATAAATAAAGGGGATAAGGGGGTGATATAATAGAATATTTTTTATGGGGTTTTTAACCTGCAAACAAGAAGAAAAATATGGGGCTTGGACTTGAGAAAATTGAAGAAAGTTATGGGTCTTGGGCTTGAAAAATTAATGAAGAAAACCAGGGTTTTGGACCCAAAAATTTAAATGTAATTCCAAGAGATTAGATTCATTTCACATGGAAGAGGTGCCATTTTCCTCTTAAACTTTAAACATGGATATCTTGAGCATACAAACTCAAATTTCCGATATGAAAAAATGTGTGGCGAAGCTGAGACTGAGGGATACACAATGAACTTATAATAGTTCAAAAATTTTCATCTTCTGCTATCATTTTGTTTTATCATTCCAGGAGCGGGAACCTATAGGTGACCTATTTTTGGTCAACACGACCTATATTCATGGTCATGGATCCCCAAGAAATGGAGGGATGGGGCTTGATCACACATTGTAGGTGTGGCCTTAAATTAAACCTTTTGTTTTATTTGGTGCTTCTAACTTAGATGTATTTTTCTCTATCTTCTATTGGTACATTAAGGTAGGTTTTATAGTCCCATGTTTTTTATTGGATTACTTGACATTACCCCACATAGATACTTCCTTGCATGGGTATTTGAAACTATGCAAGTTTTTTCTGGCTCACAATGAGGGGAAAGTTTTTGGGTGGTTCAACCCCCTTCCTCCCTGGTAAGTCTTGTCACATATTGTCACAAGGGTGTTAAAATTATAGTTTTTCCTTTTATCTTCACTGACATTTTCACTCCATCTTCTTCTCCCCCCTTTCCATAGAATGATCATCATGACCATTATCATATTATTCTAGTGCCCTGTCATTTCTATTACCCATCAATTCCCTTAGAATAAAACATAGAAGCATACCCACAAACCCATCATGTCTTTTGAGAAAAACCTACAGTAGAATGAGGGAGAATAAAGAACAAGAAAGAGTAAAAGAAAGCATTCACTTGTCACAAACCAAATAAACAATGGAGAAACAAATTGAGAGAGGATGGGCCCTAGAGCTTACCTATTTAGATCTAAAAAAACAACTTAATATGACTATGGTAACATTCAATCTTCTCTCCAGGTTCTAACACATCTTCTTGTTTCAAAAATAAAGAAGAAGGTTAGTCAAAAACTTAGAAAAGGTGAGTGAAATGAGTGATATAATGGTGTCAAATAGTGGTGTTATGTGTTTTTATCCATTTAATAGCCCTTCCCTCAATTCCACGTCACATAAAAAATTAGTAAAAAAGGAAAATTTAGTGAAATTGATGGAGAAATTGGGTTCTTGAAGAGAGTGTTTTAGGGAAATTTTTGTGTAATGAGAACACAGGGAGTGCTTAGGGTTTTAAAGAGTGTTTTTTCTTCATGAATGCACATGAAGTTCTTAGGAAACATCCTTAAGAAAGAGTCTCTAGATTTTACATGGATCATGATTTTCAAAGAGGGAGCATGCTTCCTAAAACTCTCTGGGATCATGTACAAAGCAGGAGTATTTTTTTTCGAGCACTTAGGTCTCACCTTTTTTCAAATCATGTTTTGGGATTGGATGTGGGATGGTGGGGGTGGGGCGCACTTCCCTACAACATTCTCATGGATGCACTGAGTAGGAGAGTGGTAATGTTGGTGACAATGAAGCATAAAAAAATTGGATTAAAATAATTCAAAGACTCAATGTATCAACACAACAAGGATTTTAAATAGATTGTGGATATGTGCAAGGACCTAATGATGCAAGATATAAGTGAAAGATCATATTATTTCATCGAGGATGTATAATTTTTCAAAGGATAACAATTTAATATTATAGAAATTTTGATGCAAACAAAATTTTCAAGAGAAATTGGCAACAGAGGATTAGGATGACATTTTGGATGCGACAAGATACAAAGTTTGATAAAGGATATATATTACTAGTCAAGTATGAAGGAGGTTAATAATTGTTTTGTGAAATGCAGTATATGTCAAATGGAAAAGGGAGGTAGTCATAACATATGATTGTAGACACTGTTGTTGATATTGAATATGATTTGAGAGGACATATATATGGATTTCATTTTTGCACCATTAAAAACACAACGTGCATTTGATGTAGTGTGTGTTGTGTTTAATAGGTTTTTTAAGATAGCACACTTCATGCCTCATAAGAATATTAATGATGTAGCATATTATGTAGAGTTATTCTTCAAGGAGGTGGTGTGATTGCATGGATTCTAAAAAATGATCACATAAAATAGAGATACATAATTTAGGAGTAATTTTTAGAGGACGTCGTGGAGGATAAAAAAAAAGTTTTACAATTCAACTTATCACTCTTAGATATATAGACAAACAAAGGTAGTCACTCTAATCTTGGGAAATTTTCTAATATGTGGTTGGAGGTGAAATCTGACTTTGAGGCCTTTCTCTTTTTCATTAGGTAAACTTGCATCCACCATTATATTATTGTTATAATGTTATTTTCCACCTAATCATTAGGTCATTATCACCTAAATATCACCTATCCAATCCAACAACATTCACCACTTCTTCCCTGAGATTCTAGCCTAATTTCTACTTGGTTGCTCTTATTTTTCATTAAGGGTGCGACCGAAAGGGTTGGTCTCTCTTATCATTCATTAAGGGTGCGACCGAAATTCTTGGTTCCCTTCATTAAGGGAGAAACTGAAAGTGTTGGTCGCAATTTATGACCTGCCAGGGAGCGACCAATCACTCTGTCTTTGTGTCTAAGGAGTGACCGAGTCTAGAAGCCCCTATTTTTTTATTTGGTTTCGATGGATAAGACCTCCCATTGATTTCTCTGGGTTTAGCCTCAATAAGGATTCCATTATGAGCTTGAGGATATTATCCTAATAACTATATGGCCTTATCCCTAAATCCCTATAAGAACCAAGCCATCTCCCATGAAGAAGAGGAGGAAAGAGCTAGCAAAGCTACTCTCGTGATTTGGTTGCAAGACTTGGGCAAGGAGCTTGGAAGGAGACCATTGCATCAACTTCTCCTCTGTAAGTTGTAATATTGCTTCTTTTATTAATAGAAGACATATTGGATGTTTCCCTCTATTCAATTTTTCATACAATTTTATGTATTCATTGGTAGAGAATTAATATAATTATGTGTTATGATATACTATTAGATCTGTTTTCAATCCATGCATGATTGCTTTGATATTTGGTAGGTTTTAATATTCTTTGGTTGTTTTCATGTATGAATCATATCTAGGAACGTCCTTGGTTTATGTCTCTATTCATGTCTTAGGCATTAGAAGAACCTAAGGGATCTCAGCTCTTGTAGGGTGCAAAATCCCTACAACAGATTGACGACCATACTAGGGAATTTCTTCTCCATGTATTAATCCCCTTAGATTTTTGAATTTTTTAATCTTCTTTTTAGAGATATCTTCCCTTTTAAGTGCTCTTGTTTCATGTCAATCATTTCCCCACTCTTTTTTGAGTCTAGTTGAAGAAACCCATATCCCAGATCTATCAGATCTTGTCCAGATCCACCATTTTTTCACTTTCCAGGTTTGGTTGCCCTTTCCCTATGTACACAGATCGACCAAACCTCCTTTGGTCACACCTTTTTCTTTATAAGGGAGTGACCAACCAAATTCTTAGGTTAACCAGGAGCTACCAGGCCTTCTAGTCGCCCTTTCTCCCTTCACAGGGAGCGATCGATCGCTCTGTCTCCCTTTTTAGGGAGAAACCGTTATCTTGAGAATCCTTTTTGAAGAGTTATCCTTCAAAATACTCACTCAGATCTGTTTTTTGTGGTCCTCTTCAAAACTCCAGATCCATCTTGGATCTACCTTAGATTCCTTGCTATAAATTTAACAATTTTTTGTAAATGTTTTTGCATTTTTCTTGAAAATTTGTCCTCTTTCTATATGCCACTCATCTGCCATCTTATTGAACTTCTTGTTGCATTGGTATGACTAGAAATGTCTCCCTTGAACTCCTCAAGTAGTCTACAAATCCTTGACATCTCCTTGAGATATTGTTTGGAGAAATTTATCTTTGATTGTTTTTCCACTCTTGCTTTGATTGCTTCGAGTGTTGATTGCTTTTCAGTCATTTGGAAGACTTTTTTCAGTTTTGAAGCCTTGATTTTTACGTGTTTCAATTTGGAATATTTGATTTCTTCCTTCTTATTTAATTTTTTGTGCATTACACATTGTAGATTGAAAGAAAATAAATAGAAGGAATTCCTTTCAAATTGCATTTACTTGAAAAGAAAAAGAGAAAGTATATAATTTTATTGGCGTGTTTTCAAAAGTAGCTTAGGAAAGTTGTTTTCTTTCATATTGAAAGAAATTCATTTCATAATTTGGAATTGTTGTCCATTTCATTGAAAAGAAAATTAATATTGCATGTTGTTGAGTGCTTAGTTGTCATTATAAACGAGTAAAGAACCCCCCTCCCTGCTTTAGCTAGCTTTCATCGAAAATGAATTATTACATTGCATCATTTTCTGCACCTTTTTGGAGTCAAGTTCTTTACACATCATTAGTTTCACTGCTGCACCCTTCAGTAAACCAACAACCATAAAATCAAGTGCTTAATAAAAATGATCTAGTAACTTTTCTTTTTTGGGCATGTACATCAACAGTAGATCATGATAGAGATTTGGAATAGGTTGTGAGGTGAACTCTCCAAAGAAAATAAAATCAACTTAGAATCTTGCGATAGGGAGAGAAAATACAATTTTCATATAAGCATAGCCGAGACCCCCCTCTCACACAGGGGCTAAACACGAGGTCGCGTGCGGGAGAGAAGCGGAGATTACCTCTTTGAGGCTTAACCAAATGTATTGGAATGTTAGTATATTGGGGGTTCTTCTTGAGAATAGACTATTTTCATTTGGTCTCTAACTTCGTGAATCCCGAATCTGTTCAGGGTCCTCTAAACCTTCTTCCAGTCCTCTTGAAGAATTTTAGACCTGATATCCTTCCCATACTTTCGGACCCGACTGTTGATTGTACTCGTCCAAAGGCTGACTGTGAGTTGGTGACCTTAGTGGCCATAATCCTTAGGGTCTATACACGATTTGATGGTGAAGGGGAGTCTTCATTGTACCTAGGTCAGACGTTGGTCAAACTCACTTGGACTCCTTGAAGGGTCACCTGTGACTCTCACCGTAAGGGGACTTGCACCGGGGCATAAGTCTGTTAAGTAGGTCGCCAACTTAACTGATTCAATTGCTCATCCCAACCACTTCTCACGCGTTCCCATGATGTTGGATTTCATCACCAATTAGTATGTTCATTGTGAGAAGTTATTGGTTTGTTTGGTTTGCTTCCTATATTTTCTAGTGTGTGTTGATTGTTTTCTTAGTGGACCTTAGGGTTGAGTCTGTATCTATGGTGTTAGTTCCTGGGAATACCAACGAAGGAATCCCTTTTACATGGGTACCATTTGTTTTTCCTTCTGTAGGACACGTTGGTCCACCTTGCATCGCCACTTTGACTCTTCTTGGTCTCACGATTGGGTTACCAGTTTGGTTATTTTCCACTCTGGTGAATGTCAATGATCCTAGTGCTTCATTTGTAAACAATCCACCCCTGAATCATCAACCTCATGTTAATCCTCCTCCTTCTTCACTCATAGGGTCTTCTTCCCCTTATTCCTCTTCACCTAGTGAAATCTCTACAACTAGTAACCACAAGGACAAGAAGAAGAAGAAACAAAAGATTAAGAAGAAGAAAACTAAAAAAGAGAAAAATCTTCCAACCACCGCAGGACATGTTGGAAGCGATCAGGAAACCTCTAGCATCATGCTGGGAGTGTTGATGGTGTCATCACGTCCAAAAATCGCAATCCCAAATTCCCTTGCAGGCTTTGCAAGGGTGATCACCTTCTCAAGGATTGACCTGGTATTCCCAAGGTTGTCAAAGTGTGGTCTCAAGTTTCGTCTCAATCTGTGTCATCGGCCATTGCAAGTCATGTTAGTGACAACCCCTCGACTAGTACTCAGGTTGGAAATAACAAGGTTAAAGTCAAATTTCCTTGCTTGTTATGTAAGGATATGCACCACACCTACATTTTTCCCCGCATGGATGAAGCTTCATATATGTTGAAAAATATTGCTTATGTTCAACAACAACTTCCAACAGATTACCGTAAACTCTCTCCCAACCCGCCATTAGTTGATGAACTAGTCAATTCAGTTCCCTCCTCAGTTAGTCTCGTTGATCAAATGGTCAATTTGGTTTCATCCTATATTGACCTAGTTGATCAAGTGGTCAATCTGATTCTATCATTGATTGATCCCACTCTTCCATTGAAGAGTGAAACCAAATTTATCGATATGAGTCCCTCCTCGTTCAATCTGGTCCATCAAGTGGTCAATTTTATATCCCCATCGATCGATCCCACTCCTCCTTTGAAGAGTGAGGATGTCGCTCATGTCTTTCCTTTTACTGTGGATTCCTCTGGACAAGGGGGAATTCCACCCATTCCAATGACACCCCCTCCAAGCAATGCAATTACTATTGATTGGAATGCTCTAACAAAACCTTGTTTCCCTTCTTACGCTCCTTTCCAAATCACTATCGAATTTTGTGGTAGGAATATTCCTAACACTATAATAGACAAAGGAGATTTTGTTAGCATCCTATCCTTGAATTCTTGGCAAGCTCTCGGTTCACCTCAACTTGCGTCGATGACTTAGAATCTATTGGCTTTTAACATAAGGGTTAGTCAACTTTTAGGGATCCTTCCTCAATTTCCTATTACTTTGGGGGAAAAATGGTCTACATTGATGTGATGGTAGTCTACGACCCCTTGGACTTTAATTTGCTCCTCGAGTGAGACTATGTTTATGCCATGAAAGCTTTTGTTTCCACACTCTTTCATGTGATGTGTTTCCCTCACAATGGACACATAGTGACCATTGACCAACTTTCATTCATTGGACCTCATATGATGGTAAACCATCCATCTTCCCTGGATGGTCCTTATATGCTAGCGTCATCCACCCTGTCGCGGGTCAATTATGTGGCAACTTGTCCCATGCATTCAACTTCGAATGAGAATGAATATCTCCCTTCTTCTGACTTATATATGGTAGTTGACATGGTGATATCTTAGATAGGGATTTTAGAGCTTGATATCCCTACCCCTATCGCGCACCTTGACATGTATTCCTTCCAGATTATTGTTCTTCCATCTTGAGAAGATCTATTGGAAGCCATGATCGAGGCTTGTCCCTTGACATGTATTCCTTCTAGAGCATTATCCTCTTGGAAGGCATGATTAATATGATAGATACGAGCATGGTTCCCATTTTTGTGTCAAGATCGTTAAAAAATGAAACAGTCACCCCTCCCGTTGAGCCAATTTTTCCATTAAAACTCATAGTTGAACCTTCATTCCATCCACCTCGGTTAGTTGATCATTTTTCTTTCTCCCTCTCTGGTGAAATTTTTTCCTATTAGTAACTAGGAGTCTATTGGCGATAGGAGAAGAGTCGGTGGATGAAATGAAGCTTGGGGGGCATGTGTCTAGCCTCTGGTTATCATGTTGGAATTAAGCCGCTAGCTTATCAAGTTGGGGGAAAAGTACCAACCACCCACCTTTGAACTTTCCATTGGGAAGTGTCGAGCACAGTTAGTTTTCTAGTTTCAAGGTTGAAAAAAAATGAAACCTACCCAAGCATAGTTTTACTTTGTTTCAAGATTGTGTAAAAATGAAACCAATATCGAGCTTAGTTTTTGTTCTTTCTCGTGCTCGTAAATACATGAGAATAGGTTAACGAGCTTAGTCTTTGTTCTTTCTTGTGCTCGTCAATACATGAGAATAAGTTACCTTGTATACTTTTATCTCTTTTTCAAAATAGTAAAAGCTCTACGAAAAAGGAACTTGTTGGAGTCTCCTTTAAGCTCTTTTCAGACTCTCTAAACTTGAAAAGATTATCGAGTGAGCTTGTTTCCTTTCACACTCGTTAAAAGGTTAGAAAGGGAATATTTTGAGTGATAGTTTACCCCTTTTTCGACCTTGTTAGACTAATTACGAAAAAATAATGCTCTAGTCAAGCATGATTAAAAGAGTTCTCCTAGGTATCATTTTAGAATTTTTCGTACCTTGGACACTAACTTTACAAAAAAGTTCATTATGGAGTCTTCTTTATCGAATCTTTTCAGATTCTCTAAACATGAAAAGACTATCGATTTTACCTTCTTTGGTCTCTTTAAACTTTACATCGGAGGACCCACACATGGGATCGAATCCCTCCTTCTTCAAGTTTGTTAAAAATATGTCGGGGGACTCATCACCATATGAGCTATATTGAGCATCTGTTATCCTCCTCAAGATCGTAAAACTAGAAAGAGGTACTCGCCAATCATGATGGGGAATTTTCAGAGGGTTTTCTGTCTTCTTATCTTCATTCTATGGCAGCAATTACTACTTTGAGTCTCTCTTGAACAATGCACCTGTTATATCATCACATATAACAGTCAGGTCCTCCATTCTCTCTCATTGACCACTATTTCCATTGTGTGTCGTGTTCCACTGATAGTTCCATGACCATCGTTATGGTATTCATCTAATTTAATGTTGTTGATTCAAGTTATTTTTCATGCATACTTGTTCAAGGGAAGTTTTTACCCGTTTCGGCTACTTGCAGTTCTTTTTGCCTCTTTCCCCCGACCATCCCTGCATCAGTTGTGTTCTCTTATTATGATCTTCACACCATCTATCTTTACTTGTTTCATGTTGATTGATGGGGGATACATCAAGGCCATCCTTCGACGGATTTCACCTTGTCAACTCCAGCTCGTCATATAGGATTGAAATCTAGAAACCCATCAGTACCCTAGGACTTATAGACATCAGTGACATGTCTCCTTACATTTTGACAATGGCTTTACATCATTGGCTCATGTCGAATTAATCTACGATTGTTCGACGTCAACTCCTTTATTCACACTTTGTATACTGTACTAGGTATTTTGGGTTCCATCATCATCATCGATGGATTCCCTCACGTCTGTTAACGATATACATTAATGATCGATAATCAGACGGTTTCTACCATGCTCGACTACAGCTCATTTATTTGCATGTTGTAGATTCATACCATTTGGATTAAGGATGAAGAACTTGGGATAAGATCACACTCCTGTTAGATGATATTCTTTCCCAAGCTGCGATGGATAATATTCATGAGTACTTCATCGATTTCTCAATTATTGAGTCATCTCACTGATTTGTATAATGTGACATAGATCCTCATTTGTACTTGGTCATGGCTATGATTTCACTTGCATCTTGCATGCATCCACAATGTATAATTTCATGGCCATGATCAAGTCATGATTGGTTCTTGATGGATCCACATTTTATTTTTTTGTGTCCATCACTTGTGTCATGCATGGATCCATGGTGTATTTATGGCAGCTATTCTCTTGTCTTTCTTATTGAGCATGGGTATGCCCACCTCAGGGATCTTCTTCTGCAGGACTAGCGATGATCACTTCCAAGTTTCCTTTTCCCGAAGCTCTACGACTTGATTTATGAAGTTTTTTTTCCATCATTCACCTCTTCTTACCTCACACTTTAGGGGGCATATGTTATAATGTTATTTTCCACCTAATCATTAGGTCATTATCACCTAAAGATCACATATCCAATCCAACAACATTCACCACTTATTCCTTGAGATTCTAGCCTATTTTCCACTTGGTCGATCTTATCCTTCATTAAGGGTGATCCAGGTAAATATTGGTGGCCACCCACATATTCCAACTGGCTCAAAACAATTTTCTGGCAACTCGTTATTTTTAACAGTTTTTCAGTTCCTAAACTTTCGGGGCCTTTTTGAGGGCCTCAAAAAAGTTTTTTTTACGATCGAGCACCTCAATGATAGCCAAAGGCTCTTATTGAGCCCCCAGAATGAATCTCCTCATCGACACCTTTCCAAGGAGTTATCATGCACCCCAAACAGAGATCATATTCCAAAGTTACACCCCTAGGAAGTTGATACACCAAACTACCCAAAACGGGGTCCACAAAATTGTTGGCTTTTCATCTGTCGAGGTTAGGGTTTTGGATTTTATTTATGTTAACAAGGCCTTTGGAGCCTCATTGTAGCAATCATCTTCTTGTGATTTTGAGTATCCTTACGTCTCTTATAATATATAAGCTGCCACCAGGCCCTCAAAATGGCCCTGAACGTTTAGGAACCGAAAAACTGCTAAAAATAGTAAGTTGCCAAAAAATTGTTTTGAGCTAGTTGGAATAGGTGAGTGGCCACCAATATCCACCTGGATCAAAGGATGCGACTGAAAGGATTGGTCGCTCTTATCCTTCATTAAGGGTGCGACTGAAAGTATTGTTCTCTCTTTCCCTTCATTAAGGGAGCGATTGAAAGGGTTGATCATGATTTTTGACCTACCAAGGAGCGACCAATTGCTCTATCTGTGTGTCTAGGGAGCAACCGAGTCTAGAAGCCCCTATTTTTGGATTTGGTTTCGATGGATAAGACCTCCCACTGATTTCTCGAGGTTTATCCTCTAAAAGGATTCCATTATGAGCTCGAGGATCTTATCCTAATAACTATATGGCCTTATCCCTAAAGCCCTATAAGAACCAAGCCATTTCCCATGGAAGAAGAGGAGGAAAGAGATAGCAAAGTTACTCTGGTGATTTGGTTGCAAGACTTGGGCAAGGAGCTTGGAAGGAGATCATTGTATCATCTTCTCATATGTAAGTTGTAATATTGCTTCTTTGATTAATAGAAGACATACTGGATGTTTCCCTCTATTCAATTGTTCATGCAATTTTATCTATTCATTGGTAGAGAATTAGTATAATTATGTGTTATGATATACTATTAGATCTGTTGTCAATCCATGCATGATTGCTTTGATCTTTGGGAGGTTTTCATCTTCTTGGGTTGTTTTCATGTATGAATTAGATCTAGGAACGTCCTTAGTTTATGTCTCTATTCCTATCTTAGGCGCTGGAAGAACCTAAGGGAGCTCAGCTCCTACAGGGTGCAAAATCCCTACAACAATTATGTTTGTGTGATTTTTTCTATTAAAATAGGCAACATTCCCCATAAATAAGGGACTATGGTTGTTTATTTGGAAGTCATTATTTTTTATTTTTAAGAGCCAAGAAGAAATTTTGGACCATTTAAGGCTAGTGTTTGGAGCATTGAGAAAGAATTAATCAGACACAAACATGAAGAAGCATGACTCCTTCATGGAGGTGTTAGTTTACCTTGGGGTTTGTGGTGTCCTATAACAAATTGTACATGGATCCAACAAAAGTGACGATGATCTTGGAATGGTCCATGCTTCATAATATTATAGTGGTGAGAAGTTTCTGTGGTATAACAAATTTCTAGAGGGATCTCATTAGAGGATTCAAGATGTGTGCATCGATGATTGAAATCACGATGATTTTAGTAGAGCATAGTATAGTAAACAAAGTTTTGAAATGATAAAAATAAAGTTACCAAATTAAGGAGAACCATGACTTCGAACCGAGAAATCTAGCTCTCAAACTCCATATTTTTGCATTAAAAACACCAAAATCAACCCCCAAATAAAAAAGTGGTGCTACTAGTAGCACCCTTTTCTTTCGAGGCTAGAATTACAACAATTTTCCAATGTGACTTTAAATCCCTATAAAATTGCAAACAAAAATATTAAAATTAAACCCCCAAAAAAAATTGGTCCTCAAAACATCACCTCATTTTTTTTTAGGATAAAATTACAACTTGCTTGAAATTGTGGTCTTGACAACTAGTATCGTTCCAAACAAAAACCTTAAAATTGACCTCCAAAACAAACACTAGTGCTAGTGATAACACCTCTTTATTCTGAGGGTTAGCATTACAACTTGTTTGAAATTGTGGCCTTGACCACTCGTGGCGTTGCAAAAAAAAAAGATCAAAATCATGCTCTGAATCAAAATGCAGTGCTACAAATAACACTTTTTTCAACTTAAAATTGTAGCGTTTTTAAAACCATGGTTTAAAAAAGTAACATGATTACAAACAAAATCATAAAACAAATAAATTAAAATATATAGAGATGAAAATTTTAAAAAGACCAAATTACTTTTAAATAAGGGAAAAATTACAAATATAAGACTTTAAAAACAAAAAAAAATTAAAATAAAATAAATAAATTAAAATTAATTTCTTTTTATAAAATCTATTAAAAATTTCATAACAATAAACAAAATACAAATTTAATTTATGAAATTAAAAAACAATTTGAAATAAAAAAATAAAATAAAAAAGAATCTAAAATTACAAACAAATTTTAAAATTAATAAATTAATAAGGCTGGTTTGTGTGATCTTGTGGGTGTCTGCAAGAGAAAAGGCCACGGGGATGGGAGGGCTATTCTCGGAATCCCCCCTCCATTTCACTTGGAATTCCATGTGAAATGGAGGGGGGCGGAATCGACCTCCCCACAACCTCTTCCTCCCTTATTTCTTACTTTTTCTCAATTTTTCTTTTATTTTATAATTTAAAAAAAAATATATTTCTATTTTTAGTTTTTTATTTAAGTATTATAATATTTTTACAATTGTATTTATAATATTATTATTATTTTTTCAAATTATGTTATACAATTTTGTTTTAGTTATATGGTTTTATATTTACAATATTTTGTTTATTTTTTATATTTATATATTTTGATGATGATGATGAT